>LNAC01000388.1:146313-431313 GCA_002007465.1 Ailurus styani | reverse complement strand
TTTTTTTTTTTTTTTTTTTTTTTTTAGACAGCACGAGTGAAGGTGGGGGAGCAGAGGGAGAAGAAGAGAATCTTTACGCAGACTGCACTGAACACAGAGCTAGATGCAGGGCTTGATCCCAGGATCCTAAGATCATGACCTGAGCCAAAATTAAGAGTTGGTTGCTTAACTAACCAAGCCACCCAGGCACTCTGGTTCACGTAAGATTTCTAAGTAATTCTGTGCTGTGTGCCTTGGAAAGTATATAGGGTGAAAGATAAACTAGGTCACCTTTATTTCCTTGAGTCTCAGTTTCATCATCTTAAAAATAAGATTACTATACTAGCTAAGAATACCATGAAATTGCCTTTTGGATACAAATTTCTGTGATTCAAAGGTTAACTTTGACTACCCCTTTATTTGGAGTCCCTCTTCCTTTCTTTTAACCAAAGTATAGCTTTTGCAAAAATTTTTCGTTTTGGCCTTTAATTTGAAGTCCTATTTGGTCCCAGGGAATTGTGAAGTTCAACTATGTTATGAACTACAGTATAGTTCCTACGTGAGGTACTGGCTGGGCTTCTACACTGAGAAGGACACACCTGGAAGTAAACACCTGTTATCACAAACAATGCTTCAGAATGGCCTTGGCCAGAATGTATTTGTGTAGGAATTGCATAGGTCAGAAAGGCAGAAAGTGTCTTTCAAATCACTGAAAAGGCAGCTGTATCATTCAGATAACTGATTACCAAATAAGTTCAGTGGAAGAAAAACAAACAAACAAAACAAAAGCTAGATGTTAAAAACAATTTTATCTCCATACAATATATTGGGGATTTTTATTATAAAACTAGAATTTTCTAAAGAAAAGTCAGAGAAAATAGTGAAAAATGCATGTGCCATGAAAGTTACAGGAAAGTGAACATTTGAAACTCACTTTTTTGGTTCATTAATTTCTGTTGGAAGACCCTCTTGGTGACATGCTTTATTAACATTATTTATTTTTTAGAAGTTTCAGTATTTTTCAAAGCACTCTTACAAGAGACCCTCACTAAATCTTTTTTTTTTTTAAGGAAGTAGTGATTCACCGTTGGATAGGTGAGAAATTGATTGCTTATCAGAGATTTTAACTTGTCCAGGTTCTTCTCACGGTCCGCCACTTTTTTCCCATCAGTCAAGTATTGATTAATACAGCCCAGTCTATGAAAAGTACTTGGTGTCTTCTTTAATGTTTACATTTTGAATATATGATATTACCTGTCCTGAAAGATTTTGTTCCTTTAGACAAAACTGTCTTCTTTGGCATTGTTCACAGCTGAAGACAAACAAGAATGCAAACCTTGGATGGCATGTAAATATCACAGTTGGTCAATCTCTTTCCATCTACGATTCCATAAAGAAAATCCAAAGTTATCTGGGACCAAATGATGCTTGTTTCAATCTCTGACACCTTCCTTCCCACCCCCTAGCCCTCCACCCCCATTTTTCAGTGTCAGAGTTGCTTTAGAGCTAACCTGAGAATGGCTCTCTGAAGTGAAATGCAGAGAAGGCAACATTTAGCCCAGGTGTTTTGAGAATTGAGAGGGTGTTGGGTTAGTGGGAAAGTTCTAATTTGGGTCTTAATAATGGCATTCCCAAGCAATTAGCTGAACACACAGGAGGAAATTAAGGAGGAGGTGGAGAAAGAACAGCAATTTATGAACAGCAGCATAACAGGCAGCTAAATGGGACTCAATTTCGTTCAACCAGAGGTAAGGCACCCAGGAGAATTAGGCTAAAATGTTACCTTTCTTTGGCTAGTAAAGGATGGTTGCATAATCTCATGCAGATCTCATAAGGACTTTCCTTTTGTTGAGATTGTGATTGAACATTGACAGCAGTGCATGCTTACTGTTCTGTGGCATCTGTGCTCTTCTTAATGGACTGCTGCGTGCCTGTTTTTTGTTTGTTTTTGCCAGCAAACTTCAATGGAATTATTTGTATATATTTCTTTAAAATATTTGGTGGAATTTTTTTGCAGGAGCAGGACAGTGGTTTCCTGTTGCCATGCACAGTTAGTGAAGTTTACCCCCACTGAAAGACAGAATTTAACCATATATCCGTGCAATTAGTTCTCTATATGTATGTGTGCAGAGAAACCGCTGAAAAACTTACAAGGTATTGACTATGGGAGTAAACTGTTTGCTGAAGGAGAGTTGTATAATGCGAGACATTTTGGGAAGGAAAGTTGAAAAGACTCTATCTTTCTAAGTTCATTTCTTCATGATTGCATGTTGAAAGTACTTGGAATATTTGGAGGTGTGGATTGAAGTTTAGAGTATATACTTGTCAAGAATGATTATGATTTCTCCCTCCAATCCTGAAAGGATTGAAAAGGATGTTGCCATACAAATCTCTCTCTCTAATTTTGGAATGGATTTTTCAATTGTCCTTTTAGAAAATCAGACTTTTAGTATGGTAATTAGCTAGTTTACTTAACTGAGAAGCAAATATCTCTGTGATCACTCAGGCTGACAGAAAGAGAGCTGGAGAGCTAATCCATATTCTAATGACTGCAGATGGCAACACCATCATACATCTCCTCTGTTCCTAGGTGGAAGTTTTCTTATTAATACCCAAACTTATGTCCGTCTTAGATTGGTGGGTTTTTTGTTTTGTTTTGTTTTATGTCACCACTCATTTCCCACTGGGGTTGGTAATTAAAAAACTCTCCAGAGTAGATCATAGTTAATCTAAGTTTGTTTTTCCCTCCAGAGCTTTATAATTATAAAAGTTACTACATTTAGGGTTATATACACTGCCAGTGTATTATCCATTTCCAAAATAACACTGCTTTTTTTTTTTTATAAGCCAGAAACATGGCACAATGCATAAAAAGAGATTTAGCAAGATAACACAGATTCGTGAGTTACAGTTAAAACAAAAACAAAAACAAAAACACAGTATACAGAGAAGGTGGTCATTTTGGGAGTTTTGGCCAGCAGTTGTAAGGTCAACAGCAATAGCAGTGATGACAGCACTAGGTTGCCAAATTCTTCTTTTGGCTTAGGAACAAATTGTTTATGGCTGTCCACTCCTGATAAAGACCTTTGTGCTAACGAACCTATTAAAAATTTGGGCAATTGAAGCCTAGCTTGTTGCCTCATAAAAAAATCAGTTTACCTGAACCATGTTACTGACACACTTGCTGCTGATGATTTTGAGCTTCTGAAATGGTGATCAGTTTATTCGGGCTTAATTCATTAATTGAACATGTTGACTTCTGTTGTTCTGATTTTTGAGGCAGTACTAATGTAGTACAGTGTAGAAATGAGGAAAAAGAATATTAAGATGATGAATATTTGTCCTTTAAAAGGGATAAAAAAAAGGAGAAAAGTCACATTTACTCTAAAAAAAGATTGTATTGTACTTTTTACAATCGAATATCCCCATAAATCTTTCATTATGTTTTTTAAGTCTGTTTGATTAACTCATAAAAATGTGATACAAACTTGTAAGTATACGAGTTCAAATACAGTGGATTTCCCACAGCAGTCAATACCCTTTTCAGTCAATATAATTTTGAGCAATTGGGTCCCTTATTGAAAGGCTAATAGTGAATGACTGTCTCCTTCAGTGTTTCTCTTTTTTTTTTTTTAAAGATTTTATTTATTTATTTGACACAGAGAGAGAGAGATTACAAGTAGGCAGAGAGGCAGGCAGAGAGACAGGGAGAGGAGGAAGCAGGCTCCCTGCTGAGCAGACAGCCCGATGCGGGCCTCGATCCCAGGACGCTGAGATCATGACCTGAGCCGAAAGCAGAGGCTTTAACCCACTGAGCCACCCAGGCACCCTCAGTGTTTCTCTTTATTCAGAAATATTCTACTCTCTCCTTCATTTGCACGAACAAATGAAAAAATGTCTCCTTGGTACTTTTAAGGAAGGAAGGGACCAGTCCTATTTTCTTCCATAAACCCAAGACCAAACGCCCTTGAAAAGTACGAATGGCACTGTGTTTTCTTATCTGAATTGTAGAGAAGACAATCCAGAGCCTATGAGCTGATTGTTTTCCCATTCTCAAAGACAGATTTGTGTTAAGGATCATGAATTGCACCCCAAAAGACCCCCAGAAGTGGATCCGTCATAGAGCGTTCTCATGGGATCAATTGAACATCCCTGTGTACTTTTGGGATCTCCCAGTTTGGTGCAGGCAGAGACTCACTTGATTGAGAATATTAGTCATTCAGCTTGGCTGCATAACTAATTTTATGAATTTTTCTGCTGGACTTTAAAAAGAAAAAATATAACACAATTGAGTTGATTTCCCCCCCTTTTTATTTTGTCAATATATTTAGGTAGTTTCTTTAAAAAGAGAAAAATCAAATAAAAGTGATTAAACTAAAGTGAGATAATTATTTTCAGCATAAATTTATAACCAGTGTCAAAGACATTCATTAAACAAGCTGTCATGTTATAAGGAGGTCCACAGAATACAAAATATAAAAATTGTCTGTCCTGGGAGACTCTACATTTTAAATGTCACCAGAAATTTAATCCAATTATATAAAGTAATTTTTTGAGATGCATGAAAAAGGGGTGTTTTGCACTAGCCAAATGCCTTAGCTTATTTTCATTTTTCTCCTTGCCAAATTTTTCAGTGGTCTAATATTTGCACATTGCAACTGTTTTGTGTCCTTATCTAAATGGTAGTACTATATAGGTAAATAACAAACTTTTAGGACAGAGAAGATTTTTGTACCCATCTTCCTGGAGAAATATGGTAAGATTAGTTTGAAGGTAAATGTGATTGTGTTGTGGTAGTTCAGTTTCTTTTCCTCAATGCTGAATTTCTCAGTAGTGCAACTTTGTTTTGTCATGGCAGGCAAGAGATTCCAGAATAGCAGCCCCCATCATTCTAAGGACAACAGCCAAAAAACACCTCAAACTAACAATTAATACCACTAGGAAAAAAGGATCCAGCAGTTTTCTTCATACTGACATTTTGGACTAGGTTTATCTGTCTATATAGAATAGAGTGGAAAAGAGAAAACTAAGAATTCTATCTTATAAATGTATATAATATTACAAAATTATTTTATAGTATTTTTATATTAAATCTTTTTAGGAACCTTTGTAAAAAATCATTAGCATGAGGGCACCTGGGTGACTCAGTGGGTTAAAGCCTCTGCTTTCGGCTCAGGTCATGATCTCAGGGTCCTGGGATCGAGGCCCGCATCGGGCTCTCTGCTCAGCAAGGAGCCTACTTCCCCCTCTCTCTCTGCCTGCCTCTCTGCCTCCTTGTGATCTCTCTCCCTCTGTGAAATTTAAAAAAAAAAAAAAATCTTTAAAAAAAAAATCATTAGCATGAGACTAAGAAATATTAAGTAATTCAACCCACTAGTTGTGTAAACATAAGTTAAGTGAGTATTATCAAGTTAAATTTACAGGTGAGGGAGCAGAGGCACATAGTGAGGAACTTTCTTGCCCAAGGCCTCAGAGACTACACAGCAAACCAGGGCTAGAATCTATGTCTTTTGGTTCCAAGTAATTTTTTTTTTCAAGGAATTAAAACTTCCTCAAATCAATAAACTGGTGTTAATGGACCATTAGCAAAGTGAGAACAATCATAGAATTTCCTTCGATAATCTTCTGTGATGGTAAGAGGCTGAAATCAAATGGGTTGACCATTAAGATGTTCCAGGGGAAACTCTTTGTGATATTGATTTTCAATTCTCAACCTTTTTCTTAGTGACATTTGGTTATAAGATTTATGTGCTTTAAGAGCACAAGATGCAGCTACTCTCTGAGGAGAAGAGCTGTCGAAGACCCCATGCAGCTTCAATCTCATCATCAAAGCTGCAGTTCCCCGGCTTCAGCACGCTTCCGGCTTACCCCTGGGCCTTTTCAAAAGGCAGAATCTGATTCTGGGACAGGACCCAGAAATCTGCATATTAAACAAGCTCTCAAAATAAAACTGATGCAGGTAATTCAGGGACTTCATTTTGTGTAAAACTGATCTATAGAGATCTTGAATTAGTAATTATGTAGGTGAATAATGACTGCTAATTGTGTATGTGAGATAATATAGTAAATGAGGGAGATACATTATTAGGCACCATCTAAGATACATACCACTGTTTTATTTACCCACAAAATTGATTCTGTTAGAGCGGAGAGTCATTCCCCCACATTCGTGGACCAGCTAGCATCATTGCTGACCTACAGGGACAGCTTTTAGATGAAGCTTGTAGCTAAATTTTCATGGCCCATCTAGTCATTGGCCTCTCTGCATTGCCTGCCAACAAAGGGGCCAATTAGTGAAGATGGTTTCGGTACTTTTTTCAGAGATAAATCCCTTCCCACTTGGGAATTATGTAAGTCCACCAACATACTCTGCATAACATGGAAAATCAGTTCTAGGAGGGGCTAAATATTCTGACTGAGGGCTAGAGGAAAACAAGGCCATTAATCTTTTGTAGATGAATGAAAGGTTGGCCCATTTCAGTAGGGTCTTGGGCATGTTAGAATCAAACTTTTAAAAACTGATCACACAAAGAAGGCAATTCTGTCTGTGTGTCTTAACTGTAATGTTAATGCTGAATTCTTACACTTTCTTTCACAATGCATCCAGATAATGTAATATGTATTTATTCTAGGCTGTTATGAAAACAACACAAAATTAAGAAATCGAGCTATGTAAAAGGGGCAACAAAATGTAATCTTTTATTCTGAATTTTCATAGCAATATCTTATAAAAATCTTTGTGCTATAGGAAGCTTTTAATCTATCACCCAACTCCTAAGTTTCCCATTGAAAATACATTTTTATTGAATTGCACTTAAATTATTTAGACATTTTCATTGGCATAAGGTAATCAGATACATAATGTATCACACAGCTTTCCAAACGTCCTTGATGGATGCTGTCTTTCTGCTAATTAAATCTACACCACTGTTAGAAGGGGAGGAAAGGGTTTGAGTTTTTCCTTCCTTCCTTCCTTCCTTCCTTTCTTCCTTCCTTCCTTTCTTTCTTTTTTTTATTATGCTCGGTTCCTTTTCTTTAAAAGGGAAATTAAAGGTCAGCTGTTAATTAGCTACTTTTGAAAAGTATCCATTAATATTACATAAATTACTGCCTACAAATCCAATTAAATTCTTAGGTCATATTGGAACTAAATAGATGATTTAATTTTCAGGGCACATTATGAAATGAGGTCTATAGGAGAAATCGATACAGACACAGCGAAGGGCTGAGGTGTGTGTATACGTATACAGGTTTTCTGTATATTTTTATAAGTGATAAATTCTGTGATAAAATGGAAGTATACTGGGTGCTCGGTTAACTGTCTGGATTGCTTCTGAGTCCAAGAGCCAAAACTTACCCAGTAGTACCTCAGTGGTATAAAATAAATAAGTAAATAAGTAGGGGATATGGGGAAAACAAACACATAGTAATTTATAAATATTTACATTGGAGTGTAAGAAATGAGGTGTTTGGAATATTTGTTCACCAATCCATTAATTTAGGTCTTCAGAAAATACTCATCTACCCAAATTTAGTATGTATGATAGTAATGAATGATAATCAGATTCTATCCATGTAGTAGAAAAACTGGGTATTTAAAGAAAAGACAGGATAAAGAAATTATCCCCTAAGTTATCTTTAACTCAATAATTTTCAATATTTATTTTGCCTTGTGGCTCCCATGATGGCCTTAGAGGGTATGTTAGTTTTCTAGGGCTGCCATAACCAAATACTGTAAAATGGGTGGCTTAAATACTAGAATTTATATTCTCACTGTTCTGGAGGCTACATGTCCAAGATCAAGGTACCCTTGTTTTTTGTCTTCTGAAACTTCTTTTCGTGGCTTGCAGATGACCACCCTCTCACTATCTTTTATTGGGTCTTTTTTCTGTTCTCCTGCATCCCTGGGGTCTCCCTGTGTGTCTTAATTTCCTCTTCTTATAAGGACATCGGTCAGATCAGATTAGGAACCACTCTAAAGATTTCATTTTAACTTAATCACTTCTTTAAAGATCTTATCTCCAAATAAGGTCATATTCTAAGGCACAGGGAATTAGGGCTTCAACATATGAATTTGGGGTGGGGAATATAAGTCAGCCTGTAACAGAAGAGTACCATGGTGTATTAAAAGAACACTGTACTTCACTTAGACTTATTACTTAGCATTACTAAGGAATTCTTTTTTTTGTTTGTTTTTTTTAAGATTTTATTTACTCAATTATTTGTCAGAGAAAGAGCACAAGCAGGGTGAGTGGCGGGCAGAGGGAGAAGCAGGCTCTCTGCTGCGCAGGGAGCCCGATGCCAAATTTGATCCCAGGATCCTGGGATCATGACCTGAGCAGATGCTTAACTAACTGAGCCACCCAGGTGCCCACTAAGGAATTATTCTGAGACTAGGCAGTATAGCATCACGGTTAAAGTCATGGACTTTTAATTCACAAGTAAGTTCAAATTTTAACTTCCATTTTATTATTTGAGAAAGCTAGAACGTGTTATTTAAGTTTGTTTCCATTTCTTTTTCTGAAAGTAACAAATATTTCTGAAGACCTGAGGATTAAAAAAATGTTTAAAACATTTATTTAGAATTTGGATGAAAAAAGATGTGGCTAATACATTGTGGCTATTCTTTTTTAAAAACAGGTTTGTTGAGGTCTAATTTACTCACCATGAAGTTCACTCATAGTATATGTACAATTCAATGGTTTTTAATAAACTTACAAAGTTAGGCAACCATCAGCACAATTCAGTTTTCTAAAATTTTCATCAGCCTCAACAGATCTCATACTTTTCTGAAGTCACTTGTTCCCATTTCCAGCTTTAGGCAACAAATACCTATCTCTTGTCTCCATAGATTCGTCTGTTCTGGACATTTCATATGAATGGATGCATACATTTATGTTCTTTTACATCCAGCTTTTTTCACTTAGCATAATCTCAAATAAGATTTATCCACATTGTAACATGTATTAGTAGTTCCCTTTTTTCCCTGAATAAAATTCCATTGTATGGATATATATTTTGTTTAATTATTCATCAGGTGATGGATATTGGGTTGTTTCTGCTTTTGGCTACTGGAATACTGCTATGACTGTTCATGTACAAGTTTTTATATGCATGTTTCTTTTCATTTTTCTTGTGCAGATTTCTAGAATAGAAATGGCAGAGTTGTATAGTAAAATGTTGCTTAATGTTTAAAAGTTTTCCAAACTATTTTCCAATGTGACTACACCATTTTACATTTCCACCAGCAGTGAGTGTTCCCAGTTTCTGCACGTCCTCCCCAATACTTGTTATTGTCTGCATTATAGCCATTCTAGTGGAAGTAAAGTAGCATCTCATTGTGGTTTTGATTTTCATTTCCTGATGAGTAATGATGCTGACTCTTTTAATGTTTTTTATTACTCGCCTATATCCTTTAGGAAAATGTCTATTCTTTTCAAGATTTTTGCCGTTTACAAAAATTCAGGTATTTGTTTCTTATTGCTGAGCTGCAAGTATGCTTTACCTTTCAAATTCTAGTTACAAATCCTTTCTCAGCTGTGTGATTTGTTAAGTATTTTCTCTCAGTTTGTGGTGTAGCTTTTTTATAGTAGTTTGAAGTGCGAAGTGCTTAATTTTGAGAATGTTCAAATTGCTATTTTCTTTTCTGAATTCTGCTTTCATTGCTGTATTTAAGAGACTTTTACTGAAGGTATGAAGACTCTCCTATGTTGTCTTCTAAAACTTTTAAAATTTACTAAGCCTGTAATGTATTTAGGTCTAGACTCTATTTTGAGTTAATATTTGTATATGATGTGAGGTAAGGATCTATGTTAACGTTTTCACGTGTGAATATCCAATGTCTCAGCAAACAATATGTTGAAAAGATTGTATTTTCCTCATGTAGTTACTTTGATACCTTCATCAAAAATGAATTGACCATAAATATGAGTTATTTTTGATTCTCTGTTCTTTTCCATTGATCTTTCTCTGTCATGCTGATAACACATTGTCTGGATTCCTGTAGCTTTGTAATATATTTTAAAATTGGAAAGTAGGGCACCTGGGTGGCTCAGTGGGTTAAAGCCTCTGCCTTCGGCTCAGGTCATGATCTCAGGGTCGTGGGATCCAGGCCCGCATCAGGCTCTCTGCTCAGCAAGGAGCCTGCTTCCTCCTCTCTCTCTCTGCCTGCCTCTCTGCCTACTTGTGATCTGATCTCTCTCTGTGTCAAATAAATAAATAAAATCTTTAAAAAAAAAATTGGAAAGTATTAGTCCTCCAAATTTGTTCTTCAAAATTGTCTTGGTCATTTGGATCTTTTAGATTTCCATATATATATGTGTGTGTGTGTATATATATATATATATATATATATATACACACACACATATATATACACACATACATATATATACACGTATATATATATACACATACATATATACATATATATACGTATATATATATACATATATACATATATATACACACACTCCAGTTTCTCTTCAGATCATACATTTCCATATATAGATTGAGTGGCCAATTTCTGCAAAAGAGCATGCTGAGATTTGATAGGGATTACACTGAATCTGGTTGATCGGTGTGGGATGAATTGTCATCCTAATGCTGTTGAGTCTTCCAATCCATGAACATAGAATACCATGCCATTTATTTAGATCTTTAATTTCTGTCAGCAATATTATATAGTTTTCAGTATAGAAGACTTGCCCTTTTGTTCCTTAAATTTAATCCTAGGTACTTAATTTTGGAGTGCTATTTTGAATGAAATTATTTTCCTGATTTCATTTTTGAATTGTTCATTGCCAGTGTATAGAAATACAATTGATTTTTTTTAAAGATTTTATTTATTTATTTGACACAGAGAGAGAGATTACAAGTAGGCAGAGAGGCAGGCAGAGAGACAGGGAGAGGAGGAAGCAGGCTCCCTGCTGAGCAGACAGCCCGATGCGGGCCTCGATCCCAGGACGCTGAGATCATGACCTGAGCTGAAAGCAGAGGCTTTAACCCACTGAGCCACCCAGGTGCCCACAATTGATTTTTTTTTTATATTTATCTTATATTCTGACTTCTTCTTCTTCTTTTTTTTTTTTGAGGGGGAGGGATTCTTTAAGATTTTCTCAGTACAAGGTTATATCATCCATGGATAAAGACAGTTTTACTTCTTTTCTGATTTTGTTGCATTTTATTGCCTGGTTTTACTGGCTGGAATTTCTAATACAGTGTTAAATAGAAGTAATGAGAAATGAAATCCTTGCCATGTTACTGATGTTAGGGGGAATATTCTATCTTTCACTATTAAGTATAATCTTAGCTGTAGAGTTTTGTGAATTTCTTTCATCAAGTTGAGGAAATTTCCTTCTACTCCTGATTTGTTGAGAGTTTTTGTTATTACTGGGTGTTGAATTTTGTCAAATGCTTTTCCCACATGTGCTTCTTATCCTTCTTCTATTTCAACATTATGGAAGCATTCCCAGGCTAAAACATAGTAGATCTTTCTTCTTACTGAGGTTCAAGAGTTTTTCTTGAATAAATGCTTCTCAGTTCACTGTTTGCCCTTTGCCAATGTCCAGAGTTCAGAAGTTGTTGTTTTGACCGTTTCCCCCCCTAATTTTATCATTGCTTTTTAAAGAGAAGATTTGCTGTGCTCATCATCTTCGCATTTCAGAAATGGGTAGCCATTTCTACCCCCTACCACAACATAGCTGTTACTCTTGATCCAATTATTTAATTTCAACCTTAAATTTTCTTCTTTTGTAAAATATGATTACTAACCATCCATTGGTTTGTGGCAAGATTAGATATGTGATATAACTGAAAGTGCTTATTGGAGCATGTAGAGTGTAGAATACTGAATAAATATTAATTGCACTTGAACATCAAGTGAATATAATAGATTAGGGTCATTAAGAAGTGACTGAAAAGTGTGGGATTTCAATATAACTTGGGGAGCTCTTTGGACACCCCAGTTAAGCTAAGGAAGGAAAGACTTGAATCTGTATTTGCCAATGCACCTTACCTCTTTGTTCTCTTGGATAGATACACTTGTATTCCTTGTTAAATCAGGGCTACCTTTTGACAATTTTCCTTTCTTCTCTTAGAACATTTTGTTTGAGTTACTCCTTAGTTAATAAGTGTAGGAATAATTTTCGTATGTATCTGATTTATCAAGGCTTTGGAAAGTACAGTGGCAATATCCTAGGTACCAACTTACCATGGTACAATCCACTTAATTAAAAAAAATGTTATTGCTTATGGACATGTTCTTTATATCACAAATATCTGACATCAATCAGCAGGAGGTAGAGACCCTAGTAAGTCCAGATAAAATCAAACTTGCTATCTTCAGGCTTCTTTTTGCCTCCTTTCTTTTAATATTTTGGTTGCTTACTATAGTATATGCATTGTTATGGTATGTATATTAGAACATTGGTAAACTTGTAAGGAATTAAGCAAAGAACCAAACCTTTGAAACTTTTATATGAATTGAGCTAGAATTCAGCCGTATCTGCAAGATTCCACAATTGTAATGGACTCTTACGGGATCAACACAATATTCTGGAATTCTCTAAAATAGACTGTTCTCTATCTTCTTGCCTTAAATTGGTTATCCAAAACGCAGTACTCATTAGTAATGGCTTCTAGTGGGGAAGATGTTATCCTGGTGGTGATGTTACATTTACTGCATATTGGGCTTTGAGTATTTTGATCACATATACGTATCTTTTTCTTTTTTTAAAAGATTTTATTTATTTATTTGACAGAGAGAGATCACAAATAGGTAGAGAGGCAAGCAGAGAGAGAGGAGGAAGCAGGCTCCCTGCTAAGCAGGGTGCCCGATGCGGGGCTCAATCCCAGGACCCTGAGATCATGACCTGAGCCAAAGGCAGAGGATTTAACCCACTGAACCACCCAGCCACCCCATTTGCATACGTATCTTGATCTTTTCTTTATTGTTTAATCTCTTTTCGCTATTCTTCTTTTAAGAACTTTTCTCAACTTATTTTCTGTTATTTCTCATGTCTACTTTTCTTATTTTTTTTCCTCCACTTCTGTCCTACTTTCCCCCTCTACCCATGCCTGTTTTTATTTCTTTTCCACAAAATGCCTCGCTCACACTTGTTTCTCTTTGTCTTTTCTATACCATTCCAAACATGTCTAAGTATATTGGGAGCAGTTTACACTCCCCAAATAATCCACTTGAAGGAGCAGTTAATGTTATCTTTCTAATAAGCAATTTCAATTGTAGTAGCCATAAATATATCAAAGATGATTTTCTCTACATTTTCATTAAAGCCAGGGCTTTGTTTGGTGTTTTGGTTTTAAACAAACACTCGTCCCAGCAGTGCAGCTCACCAATATAGAACAGAATTACAATGTACTTCCAGCCAAATTCAGTTTATTGTCAATTTCAGTAGTGTTTCTTATGGTAGCAATTATTTTCTGAAAGCCTGCAAGCAAGCAGCAGAAAACTGAAATCATCAAAGAGTTTTTATCTGCAGCAATTCCAGAAATGGCAGGTAGCTGATAGTTTAAACTTTAGTTCTCTGCAGTGGAATAGTGCAAATAAGAGAATGCCATCTGCCTGCTCCTGGAGGCTTTCTGAAAAATATACCCAAGTTAATAAAGTTTTGGGGTGATATTCGATGACTTTTGTTACTACTGCACTGAATGCTACAACATACTATGACCCTTTACTGCTGCCCTAGACACTCCTGAGACAAGTTCCACAAGTTGGAGTGGTTATAGCTCTTTAAAAAATATATAAATTAAATACTTGAATTTTTATTTCAATTTTCTAATTACCTCAAGCAATATCTTCTAAACATAAGTTCCTTGATTTAACCTGGAAAATAGGGCTTTTGCTGAGTTACATGAGCAGGAACAAATATAAAAATGGGGAACCAGCTTTGGATTTATTCTTGAGAGAATTCTTAGGAGATTAGATCAAGGGATGATTGTAAAATGTCACCCAGTTTATTCTACCTGTTGATGATAATTTATTTCATGCATGCCAGACAGCAAGTGGACTGCCATTTTCTAAAAAGGTTCTAAAAGAAAAAAAATTTTCCTTATTTCTTTAATCATTAACTCAACAGATATTTATTGATGTTATTTGCTATGCTCCTGGAATACAGTAGTAAAGAAAGCCCTGAGGTTAAAACTGAATGAGATAGAAATGCTCTCTTGTAGCTTATATTCCAGCATGGACAAGTATTAATAGCACAATTGCTTAAATACAGTTGTAATAAGTACACAAAGGAGTCAAGCAGAGAGTGCTAAGAGGACATGAAACAGGTGACATGGTCTGAATATTTGTGTCCCTCTCAAAATTCATATGTCGAAATCCTAATGCCCCATGTGATGGTATCAGGAGATGGAGCCTTTGGTAGATAAGTAGGTTCTAAGGGTGGAACACTCATAAATGGAAATAGTGCCCTTATAAAAGAGGCCCAGGAACAACCTTGCGCTGTCCATTAAGTGAGGGCACAGTGAGAAGATGTCAGTTTCTGGCTTCACCAGAACCCAACCGTGCTGGCACACTCATCTCTGACTTCCAGCCTCCGGGAACTATGAGAAATAAATTTCTGTTGTTTATGAGCTATTCAGGCTGTGGTGTTCTGTTATAGCAACCCGGGTGGATTAAAACACAAGGGAACCTGTTCTTTTTTTTCCCCCCAAATATTATTTATTTATTTATTTATCTATCTATCTATCTATCTATTTATTTATTTATTTATTTATTTGACAGAGAGAGAGAGAGATCACAAGTAGGCAGAGAGGCAGGCAGAGAGAGAGGAGGAGGCAGGCAGAGAGAGAGGAGGAAGCAGGCTCCCCACTAAGCAGGGAGCCTGATGCAGGCCTGGATCCCAGGACCCTGAGATCATGACCTGAGCCGAAGGCAGAGGCTTTAACCCACTGAGTCACCCAGGAGCCCAAGGGAACCTATTCTTGTCTCCAGAAGCTTTCTTAAGGAAATTTGGCAAACCATAAAAGATGAATCAACTCAGTAAATGAGAGTGTGTGGAACATCATTCGAGGCAGACTCAGCAAAATGAGAAAAGATTCTAAAACAGAAAGGAACACAGAATATTTGGAGATCAAAAAGAAACCCAGTATAGTTACAGCACAGAGTCATGGAAGAGTTGTTGAAGGTGAGGATGGTGAGGTAAGCAGAGTTCGATTTTGCAGGGATTTATAGGTGAAATATTTTGATCTGTATTTTAAGAAGAATGGAAATCTAGGATTTTAATTAGGGGTATAGCATGGTTTGTTCTTTCAAAATAATTCAGTCTGCAATATAAAGAGTCAATCTTTGAGGCCAGGAGTGGATAGGATATTAGGAGGCCAGTGCCAATTTAACTCAGAGTGGCAATAGAGGTGAGAAGATTTGGATAAGAGTGTGTTTAAGAGTGTTTTAGATGGCAAAGTAACAGGCACTGAAATGAACCGAATAGGGAGTGAAAGATGCCAAGACTGATTCCTGTGTCTTTGAAGTGTACGATTAAAGGTAGCCAGATTGAGAATTAGTAGAGATACTAGGCAGCCATTTGGCAATACATAAATTTTAAACTGTGAAATAAACTAGGCTGGTGCAAAATACTGGAGATGATCACCCATGTGGCTCTTGAGGCCATGGCTGAAATCACCTAAGGACAGAGTATGGAATAAGACAAGACCTGGGTTCTAGTCTATTAAAATGCTAATATTTAAAGTTTGGTAGGATGATGAACAGCAAAGAATATATTGGCAGAGATATAGAAGAAGAAATAGGATAAGTTTGGTTGCTAGGAAGTCAAGACACACTGTTCTACGAACATGGGATGGGTGTCAGTCATGTGCTGCCAAAAAGTTAAAACATCTTTTTGTCAGAAGTGTACTCGGTTTTAATCAACTCCTTTTCACCTGCTCTATCTACCCTGAAATTACAGGGGGTGTAGTAACTGCTAACTTTCTTTCATTTTTGACTTAGACACTTTCTCTCTTTTAGGTTAAGAATGGAGTCAGAGTACTGTCTGACTATGAGGAAAATCCCTCCTTTACACAAATAAGACATGTAAATTTAAGCATAGTATTCAGGGGAGCAGGAGCAGTGCAACTGCCTCCAGGGACTTCAGCTTTGCCTGCTTTTTAATTTACCTTCTACTTACAATTTCTCTTTCTGTAAATATTATGGAAAGGATAAGGGTCACATTAATCCATAGCTTGGATCTTATTGGAAATGTCCTATAAAATAGATAATTCTTAGAGTTTTAGGGATTTAGGCTTTGTTTTAATCAGAAATTTTTAGTAAGATAAACTGGATTCTTGTGATGTATGGGTGTTAGTGAAATGTGTGTGGCGTAATTAGACACTCACAGTACTTGTATTGACACTATTTTCTCTTGGAAGAATTTGTGTTCATCTAAAATGCTTACTCTTACTATGTAAGTTTGATTGCAGTGGGATGCACTTCGTTTATACACACAACCTAAAGATATCTGTAAGGACTCTCGTAGATTAAAACTTCACTTTGATAATAAAAATTATTTTATATTGATAAAATGATGAATTACAATAATGAAAAACTATAGTTATATAAATACCACCCATTTTGTTAAAATGATGTAGTCTCACCCATATCCACAATGATAAAAATAAATATATACTTACATATGATTTTGTGTTACAGGAATTACATATCTCAATTTAAAAATAGATATGAATTAAATATATATTTACTTATGTATTTTCTATAGATATATGTAAATAAAGACTTTTTAAATTGAGAAATAGAATTCACATAATATAAAACTCACCATTCAAAGTGTACATTTGAATGTATAAAGAGATTTTGACTAATAAATGTCAAATCTTTCACTAGAGATTTGATGAAATCCTTAGATAAGTGGGACTAACGGGAACGTTTGTACTTGGTCTTAACATCTTTTTTTCCCCTGATTCTGATCCTCTTCATTCTCCTTCCTGGGTTAACATATTCTATCAGCCTAATTGGTTTTATGAGATGCTTATACAGATTCTCAGCTCTTTCTTTGTGATTATTGCAAAGTCATACTCAGGATTTTCATTAGTTTTATCATAAGCACTAGCTGTAGCTGTACCAATATAATACTAACAGGGATCTAACCACTCTTATAATTTGAAGGAGTTAATTCTCAGTAAATATGTGATGTTAATTATCATTGGATATTGAGATGATCTCCCTGATCCATGGATCATCCAGTGATGGAAAGTAAAAACTCTATATTTGTTTTCTAACAATAATATACTTAACTGTTAGGAAGAAGGAAATGCAATCGTATGCATAGACTGCATTTCCTTGATGCAAGAGATGAACTGTTACTTCTGTGTCACTCTATCAAACCTTTACATCTTACTGAAGCTACTTGGGATGTTTACTATGTAACTTTTTCCTAGCCATTATATGCAGACTATGTACACACAAGTGCTTGAGTTTGTATTCCACATTTTGGACTAGATAGTTACAGAAATTGAACAATGACTATCTTTAATGAAACTAACAGAAGTTCTCACCTACTAATTGTTACATTTCAGAATATAGAAAACTTCACAAAATAATTATAATTTTGAACTTTAGAAACTTATTTTCTATGACAATATTGGTTGATTTGTTTGACAGGATTTATAGGCTCATTTCCATGAAGGATACAGAACTATAGTCATCTGTCTTCCTAGATCTCTCCTTGATCTTTAGGATCCTTTCAGATGTTGACACAGATCTAACCCATTTTGAATGGACTTTTACTGAAGGATTTCTGATAGTCAATGAAGAACAGATCCTGCTTTCTACCACATATTCTGCTGTGTATGATGATTTGAAAGATATTTAGTTTAACATGGCTTCTTTTATAGAAATGACAAATGGCATTTTATATTCAATTCTTTAAAATTTTATGGTGTTCAGTTTCAAATATTTTTAAAGCTATTTGGCTATAAATGAAATAGTCACTTTTGATAGTTTCTAGCTTTTTTCACTGATTGGTTTAAATGTGTCTTTTCAGGTTCTTTCTTATTTCCCTTTAATAATTTTTTCCTTGTGAGTACAACCACTAGTATCTCTGTTCTTACTTCTTTAAATTTTTATAGCACTTTATACATCATCAAAATTTTTACAATAATTGTTGCTTTTGATCCTTACTCACTAAAGCCCTGCAAAATGCCCGAGACATCGCCAATTAAACTTAATGAATAGATAAAGCAACTGAGACCCCAAAATTGAGGCAGTTCTATGAAGGTGTCTTTGAGCTAGAAGATCAGAACTCAGAGCCCAACTTTTCTAGAACCCCAACCTCTGATCATGGTATAATTCTTCTCCCTTAAAATCATAAATTTCATTCCCAGGACTAACTCCTAAGGATATTTAAGCATCTGTTATATGCTTAGCAGTATTCTAGGAAAGGTGGGTACAGAGAGCAGACATCCCTTCTAAACAAGTATATAAACTAAATCGGAGCCACACAATCCCTTCTATAAACCATCTGGAATGAACTCCAATGAGCATTTCTATAGAGAGAGTTCTTTCCAAGGCTTATTGGAAGAGGCTATTCTTACTTAGGTTTATTGGAAGTAAGGAAAATGGAGTTGAAGTAAAGGTAGTCAAACACATATCCCATGGGAAATGGCATCACACAGACTTTGAGACTGATAAAGGAAACTTGATCTTCTGGCTCCTTGTTCAATTCAGTGGCTCTGTATCCTTTTATCCAGGGCTTTCTCCAGTTCTGTGGGAACACAGGGCCCGTCTATGGAGTCATAAAGGAGAAAAACAAAATTTACGTTTAGAGAGTATACACATTTTTTTTTTCAGTATGTCTACATTCCTTAACTATGAGAACCCAGCCCTAGACTTTTTTCCCCTATGTTTTCACTAAATCAATGTTTGGGACTTGACGGAATCAGAGCACAAAGGTAATGTGTTTTTCTAATGACAGGGCTGATTGGATTCCTCCCAACCTTGAATGGTTCTCTTTTTCACTTACTAACAATCTGGGTATGTGTTGGGACCAAATGTGCTACCCGCCTAATAGTAAAAGGGCAATAAAATCACATTTATAATACTGTTCGCCACCACTGGCAGCTGTGCAGGAGGGAGATCCAGTCCAAACTCATTTTCTCTACAGTACGCCTTTGAGATGTCTCTCTTTGTATAATAAGTAACAAAGGCTTGCAGACTCTCCCTCTTCTCAAAATAAGGAGGGATTCTTCTACAGAGAGAGTGAGGAGAACCATCACTTATCTTCTTCAAAATGTGGTATTCATAAAGGAAAGTTACAAAGTTAGACTTCAGTCTACAGAGAGAACCTCAATCCACTTAAAAGCACTTGGATTCAGATTCTTCTCTGCTTTTTTTCCCCCCTCTCCTTTTACTCTCTTTCTTCATCTTCCCTTTTCTCTTTACTCCTTGCCTTCCTTTTCCTTTTGTATTAACACAATTTTTATGATGGGATAGGCATTAGGCTCGATTCAAGAGATAGTAGAAGCTGTCCTTGCCCTGAGAAAAAGTAATTACTGAGATTAAGATGGAGCCACCACTATGTAGAGAAGATTTGTAGTACTGGAGAATGGGAAAGCAAAAAAAAAAAAAAAAAAAAAAAGTTTCATTCATATAACCAATAAAGAGGGCATGAAAGAAAAAGTATGTCGGAGAGTTGTCACAGAAAGTTCTGTGGACCAGACTATAACTTTGGCTCCCGCTCTAGTAAATACGTAGAGAAGAGCAACCACGAAAACGGTAATGATCATGACACAGTAAGGTTGTTTTAGGCCATACAATGTGATTTTTTAAAAAGTTGTAGCATGTAATGATTTGATATACGTTGTGGAATGAGTTGTCGAGAAACGAGTTATTGAGAAGTCAAGTTAATTAACACATCTTTCATCTCACATAATCGCCTTTTCTTCTGGGAGGATTGATAAGAACACTTAAGAGACTCTTAGCAAATTTCAAATATACAATACCTTATTTCATCATTTTATCATTTTTTAAATACATTCTGATCAGAGATCTTTTTCCCCTTTGGTAGGGAGATTTCTTGAAACTTTCTCTAAGGGATAATTTTAAAAGGCTATTTATTTTCCAGGTTTTGGGTTAGCTGTTCTGGATGTTCTGGGCATGTAGTTTAGCTTTTGAATTGTGTTGTTCATATGTTCTTTATTGCTTTTTTCAGCTTGATATATTAAAAAAAGGGGGCATTAATGTATCTCAGAATGTTTTTCCTTCTTATTCTTCCTAGTATTTTGATAATATTTACATACTCTGAGGTGTTTTTATTAGATTCTTATAAGTTTAGGGTTATGTATCATCCTTGAAAATTAAATCTTCTAATATCATGTAATTAACCCTCTATTTTTTAGTAATATTTCTTGCTTTAAATTATATTTTTGTCATATTAGTAGTAGAAAATTTATAGTGTCTTCTGTCTCTTTTCTTCCTGAGTTAGTTGTGTTCCTAGTATTGCTTCTATTATACAGCTGACTTTTTTTAATTGTTTATTTTATTACTTTTTACTGTGTTCAGATCTATTACTACTATACTTTGTGCTTTCTATTTCCTTCAATTTCTCTCTTTCTCTCTCTCCTTTTAGATCAGGGTTTCTCAACCTCAGCACAACTGATATTTTGGGCCAGATAAGTATTTATTGTGGGGACAGTTCTGTCCATTACAGGATGTTTAGCATATTCCTGGCCTCTACCCAGTAGCAGTAGCCAATAGCAGCAACCCTCCTCCCCCTTCCCTATGAGTTACAATGACAGAGCACAACTCCAGACGTTGCCAAATAAATGTTCCCTGGGAGGCAACAGTGCCTACAGCTGAGAAGGTCTGTTTTATATTTGGATCATTTGACTTTTGACTTTGTCTTATCCATTATCCCCCTCTAATAATATGGGCATTCTATAGTCTGATTCTGTTATTTCAATGATTTGCCTAACACTTTTAATATTCTTATTTAAGAATAAATACTCTTATTTGTAAACTTAGGAAGTTTAAGGGAGGTCATTTTTTTCCTTTTCAGAATAATAAAACTGCTAGATAGAGCCTTATCTCTGATTACCCTTCTCAAATTGTTATTATTGTTTGGTATTTGAGTTCTAGGTTTTAAATTCATAAATTAAGCATTATTGCTGTTCTATAGAATCAGTTTATTATCATTACCTGGTCTTTATCTTTTCTTTGCTCACAATGCCTTTCTATTATGTTTACCTAAATATTTATGGCTTGTATAGATTTTTCTTTAATGTTCTTAGCTTCCTTTTCTTCATTTTCTTTCTCTCTGGAAAACAGTTTTCAGCAAATCTTTTAGAACGAATCTATTGCTGACAAATTCTCTCATTTTTCTTCCATTGAGAATGTATTTTTTCCCACTTATTTTTCCTAAGGTATTGTTGCTGGATGTAAAATTCAGAGAAGACAGTGGTTTTATTACCTTTCAGTGCTTGCAGGACGTTGTACCAGTCCTTCCAGTTCCATAATTTCTGATCAGGATTCTACTGTTATTTCATTATTTTTAACCTATATGCAATGTATTGATTATCTGCCTGCATTCAAGGTATTTTTTTTTTAGTTCCCCCAGATTTGATTCTAAGAGTCATGAGTTTCTTTCATTCTTTTTTTTTTTTTTAAGATTTTATTTATTCATTTGAGACAGAGTTACAGAGAGAGAGAGAGAGAGAGAGCATGAGCAGGAGAATAGGGGCAGAGGGACAGGGAGAAACAGACTCCCTGCTGAGCGGGGAACCTGATGTGGGACTTGATCCCAGGACCCCAGGATCATGACCTCAGGGAAGGCAGATGCTTAATCATCTGAGCCACCCAGGTGTCCTGAGTTTCTTTAGTTCTGTCCCAACTGGGATTTGTTCAAATCTGTGAATTTATGCCTTTGATCAACTTTAAGTAATTTCA
This sequence comes from Ailurus styani, assembly GCA_002007465.1. Taxonomy (NCBI): domain Eukaryota; kingdom Metazoa; phylum Chordata; class Mammalia; order Carnivora; family Ailuridae; genus Ailurus; species Ailurus styani. The sequence goes on along the minus strand of LNAC01000388.1, from coordinate 409,415 downwards.
GCTACAATTATTTAAATAATTTTTCAACCCTGACTCTTTGTCCTGTGGGACTCCTATGATACAAATACTAGACCTTTTGTTACTGCCTTACAGGTTCTTCAACTCTGTTCATTTTGTAAAAAATATTTTTTTCTTTGTTGTTCAGATTGAATCATTTCTATCAATCTATATTTAATTTGACTGCATCTTCTGTCATCTGAGTTATGCTGTTGGGCCCATTAAGTGTGTTTCTTTCTCATTTTTGTTATTGCATTTTTCAGTCTCAGAATATAATTTGACTCTTATTTTTATTTATTTCTATTTCTTTGCTGAACTTATATTTTTTCCCCAAGTGTCCGTGGTTGCCTGTTGGAGTATTTCTGTGATATTTGCTCTAAAGTCCTTGTCAGAAAATTTTAACATTCTGTGTTATCTTGGCATTTCTGTCTATTGACCACCTTTTCTCATTCTGGCTAAGATTTACCTAGTTTGGGGTATAATGAGCAGTTAAAAAGTTTTTTCCTGGACATCTTGACTTCTGTGAGAGTTTGTTCCCTATTGACATCTATTTTAGCATGTTGTCTACCCTTTTAGGTCTAGAATGCATATTCTGGCTCATTTTGTGGACTGTGGTTTGGATGTTAATGTAGTTTTCCAAGTTTTTGCAGTGCGATTCTGGTTTGCCTTACTTGTGTCCTGCAGAGACCAGTATGAATCCATGGTCCTATTCCACTTTGTAGTTCACTTTTGAAAGCCTTCATCATGTTGCTTCTGGTCAGGGTATTTTTAAATTATTTCTTCATTATATAGAGAGGGATGGGAAGTGTGTGTGTGAGAGAGAGAGCAGGGGAAGGGGTAGAGGGAGAGAAAGAATCTCTCTAGCAGACTCCACACTGAGTGCGGAGCCCAGGGCAGGGCTTGATCTCATGACCCTGAGATCATAACCTGAGCTGAAACCAAGATTTGGATGCTCAACTGACTGAGGCACCCAGGTGCCCCAATTCTGGTCAGTTTTTCACATAGGTTACTTAAGAGTTTGCCTCAGACTTCAAGCACAGATGTTAAGGATCCCTTTCTCCATATTCCTTCTCTCCATAATTGACTGTTACTCTTTACATGGGAGGAAGAGGGCTCCACTTTCTGTGGTTCAGTTAAGGCAAGGCAGGAATATGTAACAAGACTCCACAACACAATCTCTGCATTGCTTGAAATGAAGGAAGATAGTGCCCTATCTGGTCATTATTTTTCAAGTACTTTGAATATATTTATCTACTATTATTTGGGTTCCTGTGTTGTTTTTGAAAAGTCAGCGGTCAGTATAATTAACATTCTTTTGTAGGTGATCTTTCTGGTTGATTCTAGGATGTTTTATTTTCTTTTAGATTTTGCAGGGTTTTTAAAAGAATTATTGTACTTGGGATTCATTTTCTTTCCTGAATTATGACACAACATATCATTTATTATGAAAATTCCTTATCTATTTTATCTTTAAAAATTGCCTCATCACCTCTTTCTAGTTTCTTCTTCTGTAATTTCTTTAGATATATTTCATTCCTTCTTACTTTGTCATCTGTCTGTATTCTTTTATATTTTTCCCTTCTGTCAGTTCTTTATATTCATTTGGTGGTATACTAAAACTGTCTTATACCAGCTTTCAAGAGTCAATTGTAAAATATTCAGAAACTTTGTGAGTCATATTTAAGCCATCATTGGTTTGAAAATGGCAATGGTGAGAACGTTTAGAATTGGCAAATTGTACACATCACAGGTTATTTTTTGGAAAAGTAGTATTAGTAGCACATCTCTGATTGCATTCTAGACAATTTCTTCAGATGTACCATCCAGTTCCCCAGTTATCTCGTCAGCTATGTCTGATCTGTTTAATCATCCATTTATTTTCTATTTTCAGTTATAAATTTCGACTTGAAGTTGAAATTGATTCTGTGTCAAATCCGCCTACCATTTTTGATAATTTCTTGCTCCTTAACTATTTCTGATGCCCTCATATCACACAGACGTATATGACATTTTTATTTGATAATTCCGATGACTACCGTCTTAGTTTGCAGTACTGATTTTTCAAATTTTTGAAAATACATGATTTTGTCACTTATCCCCAATGTCTCGTTAAAACTTATTTCTATTCCATAAAGTGTTTGTAAATGCTCCTCAGTCAATTCATCAGCACTTGTTACCCCTCCAGTGGTAATTGTCCTCTGTTTTGGTCTCTAAGAATTTCCTTTGTTTTTCAGTGGGTTCAGGAATACAGTTAGAAACATACCTTTAGGGACACCTGGGTGGCTCAGTTGTTAAGTGTCTGCCTTCAGCTCAGGTCATGATCCCAGGGTGCTGGGATGGAGCCTCACATTGGGCTCCATGCTTGGTGGGAAGCCTGCTTCCCCCTCTCTCATTCCCCCTGCTTGTGTTCCCTCTCTTGCTGTGTCTCTGTCAAATAACTAAATAAAATCTTTCATAAAAACACAAAAAAGGCAAATTTATTTAAAAAAAAAAAACCCTTAAAGACTTTTTTTTTCCAGAATTGTTTGAAGGTTTTTTTGAGGAAGTATTTTTGCATATCTGTTTCACCACATTGTTAACAACCAAAACTAATGCTACATTTGGAGTGTCAATTGAAACTATGTGCATAAATTCCTTAGATCAACATTATGTGATTGATAGTCATTATTGCTAGCATTGGCTTTGCATTGAATAGTGTATAAAATGTACAAATCTATAGTCCAGTGGTGTAGTAGATACAAATAGTGATGAGCAAAGTTTAGGTATCCTCTTATTCCAGGTATATGTCTCTTTGACCTTAATAATGACTGTATGACTTGTTTGGTCAGTGAATGGGGACATAAGTGACATGTGTTATTTCTTGGTGAACATTTCAGAGGCAATGTGTGATTATCTGTGTTTTCTTCCCTTAATCTGAAAAGTTGTGTTAATGTAAAGATGCCTCAAAATTGAAACAACCTAGGATGTAGACCCATCACAAGAAGGAAATCTGCTTTTGAGAGCTGCCTAGTTCTTCAGTGATTATTGGCAGAAGAAGACAGAAATTTTTATAATTGTGAACCACGGAGTATACATGCGTGTGTATGTGTGCATACATAAGGATAAGTATGTATATATCTTTATAACATACCTATAAAGATATATACACACTACCCATACATACATGTATACATGTATGTGTACACTATATATGTTTGTACATACATAGAATATATAGATATTATATGTTAATATATTTACTATATATTAAAACATAAATACGTATGCATATACACAGATTGAATATACCTACACGTACATAACATATACATACGCACATACATACATAGATCTATATTTTTATAACACAGCTTAGCCTGACACAAGTGTATATTTGATATGCTTCATGTTCATGAAATGCTAATTTCTACCTACTTACTATTTATTACATTATTCCTATTTCTTCATATGCTTTTCTTGTTCCTCTCTAATGAGATAAATTATTCCTGGATCCTGCAGTCTTGAACACTTTTCTCTTTTATTCAGCTTTGTGCAAAAAAAAAAGAAAACTTGTCCTTCCTCACTATATAATTTTCAAATTCTTAGAGATATTGATGATGTACTAAACTTTTATTTCACCACCTCACTCAGCTCAGTTTGGCATCTACAGTCTATTTTCAATGATTATTTTTGAAATAAAATGTATTTTAAATTAATAAGTTTAGAATCTTCTTTGTACCCTTTCCAAGAAAAGTCTAGTCAGTGACATACTAGGAGGATTAGATTGTAATATATACATGTTTTCTATCCCATAGAATATTACAAAATTTTAAAAAACCAGTGGTGATATATTTGTAAATTGTGCAATTTATAGGAAAAATAAATTATTTAGATTAAATGGTCCTTTTAGATAATAATAATAAAAAACAGGTTGTGCTCATTTATTTGGACATTCATTCTCTCACTTCAGAGTAATACTGACTGGTTTCAGTCCATACCCTAAAGCTATAGCACATGTTTTATAACAGATGTTTTATTGCCTGGCACTTTGCAAAACTCATCCATCCAAAATACTATAATATGCCCCCAACCCCAACCACTACTGAAAATAAAACAGCAAGATATTTAAAGCAACCCAAAATTGAACCCAAAAAGTCATTCCAGAGCTTAGGAACTCTTTTGTTCTTAAGTTTCTCCACATGATGTGGTTTCTCTTTCTTAATTAAACTTTGGTCTTAAAAATTGAGTACTGTGAGGTTTTGCTCTGCTTTTCCTTTGCATCAGTGCATCAAACTCATCAGGAATCATGACTGTGGATTATGTTACCTGTATAGTATCACTACTTTGACCTTTGCTAATAGTTTAAAATGTACAAAAAAATCTCTCCTAGAGTTCTTAACATAATGGCAGAAGTTGGACACCAGAGAGGAAAATCTATTCTATTTTATTATATGCTTTTGTAAAGATTAATTCTGACTTCCTATCTTCCTGCCTGATAGTGTGAATCCATGGTTTGTAAGTACAAATGCTTCCAGTGTCCAGATGAACAAGGTAGCCGGTCCATGTAAAAAGAAATGCTGGTTAGAAATACAATAACAGTAGGGTGGATAACAAAACTCCCAAATTTGGGGCACCTGGGTGGCTCAGTGGGTTAAAGCCTCTGCCTTTGGCTCAGGTCATGATCTCAGGGTCCTGGGATCGAGCCCTGCATTGGGCTCCCTGCTCAGTGGGGAGCCTGCTTCCTCCTCTCTCTGCCTGCCTCTCTGCCTACTTGTAATCTCTCTCTGTCAAATAAATAAATGAAATCTTTAAAACAAAACAAAACTCCCTAATAAAGCAAATTCAAATAAAACTGCTTTGCTAGGAGAAAATTCAGTCTTTGTTCGGCCAGTTTGCATCTCCTGTTTAATGCCTAATTTAGATAGTGTTTATGTCTAACTTATATAAAGGTTCATACTGGGAAGAATAGTTTTCACTGAAATATTTTGGTTCGTGGTACTTCTGTAAACTTAATGAAATGTCCTGAAATATACCAACACTTTATCGTAAGACCTCTCTATCCTTGCATTTATTCATTGATGTCCATTGTTTTAATCATACTTCCTATGTCATGGGCCAACAACAGTAGCTCTCTCTTTCATTTTACCCACTTCCTTCTCCTTTAAACATTGGCCTCTTTTTTCAAGATGTTGAAAGGAAAAGGGTCTAATTTTCTGTGATCCCATCCTAGATCCTGGGGATATTATTGTCATCTAAAAACAAACAGAAGAAGTCCTGTGGGAAATGATTGAATTCACATTTTCTTTAAGGACAGTCTAATAAAGCAAATCGATATTATAATTTTGGAAAAGATCAAAAAAGGCCAATCTATTTTTTTAAATAGTGCCTAGGATTTTCCTCTCGACATGTCCTCCAACTTTCAAAACAAGAAATTAGGAAGGAAAGAGAGAAGGAAGCACAGTAGCCACTGCTTTGTTTTGTCGCTGAGTCATGAAGTGATAATGTACTCAAGCTCTAAGAGGTACGATCTTTATTCTAAAGTTGTGGATATTATATCCTAGGAGCAAATGATCTCACAAGGTGTGTTCAAATAATGTGGATCGGCCTGAGATTCTTTCCCATAAATTAGAAATCCTCAGAGTATTTGAAGTTGTCTCTGTCTGAATGTTTGCTTTATATTGATCCTGTAACCCCCAGTGAGAACTTCTGGTTTGACATATGGTCTCCAATCAGCAACAGTGTCCTCAAGGTTAACCTAAATTAGGAACCCTGATAATTCTGTGTTTGCTCCTACATTATTAAATGGAACCTGCTTACTCAAATCATTGAGATGGATCCTTCTTGCTTTGGAATATATGTGAGTTGCTAAACTTCAGTAGATGGTAGAAGTCCTGTGGAAAGTTAGTTCCTTGTAAATACGTAAGAGGTCCATGAGTGGACTCTAGTGGGGGAGGGGGAAAGAGGCTGATCATAAAGTACCAAATTTCTTTCGAAGGGGACATTAAACATTAGAAGAATTGGGGTTCTCACGCTATATGTAATGAGTGATCAGCCACAAAGCACTCCTGTAAAGGACCTGGAATAGAAAATGGATCATATAATTCCTTCTTTGGGACCTTTTGCGAATCTGGAAATTTTCCAATATGGTCTAACTGTACAAGATCATAAAATTTCCCCAATATGCATTTAATTTCATGGATGAGTTAAGATTTGAGAAGTACCCATAGGAAATACGAGACTATAAGAAATCCGTCATTAATCATATTCACTTAATCTTTAGTTTCAGATATAATAGAGTGGTGAGGTCCTGAAAGTTAGAGTCTTCCTCATTTCTCCTGCCTCAGGCTTCCTCAGCTCGTCCAACTGGGTCTGTGTACCATCTCCATCTCAGAACAAAACCAAATTAGAGGCAGAGCATGCAACCAGGGTCTAACCAGCCCCTGGGTTCTTTCTGCTTCCAAAGGCTCAATCGTTGACAACACATCCTGGGTTTCATTGTGCCAGAACTACAACCTGAACCCATGTAGTCATGAATGCCAGCACTCCTGCATTCCCTCTTCCTCAACTCTCCCATAATTTTACATTTTCTTGTTATAATGATTTGCTGGGAGACCCCAGGATTCCAGCCCATTTATCTGCTGTCATTGACAAAGGGAACAAAATAAAGCTGCTATGTAAATGCTATAATGTTTTATTACCTAATGAGATGCCAGGAGAGCATGGCTTGTATGGGGAGGTATAGATACAAAGAAATGAAAATGAATATGTGGCTGGTGGGAAGAATGGAAGAATGGTGGCACATGACTGAGACACAGGCTGTAAGAGAGTGGCTTTGTTAATTTTGCTACTTATGGATGACATGGTTCACAGAATACAAGGTTAAGTTGACATCTGAGTGGAGGCTGGGGCGAAGGTAAGATTACAAAAATAAATGGTCAGTCCTCATTGTTTGTGGATTCCGTATTAATGAATTCTGTATTCGTGGACTTACCTAGTCACTCAAAATCTATTCTTGACCCCCAGATTAATACTAACTGTACTTGTGGTCATTTGTGGGCATGTGTAGGGTGGTGAGTAATTTTAGGCCACTCAGTCAGCACATTTCCAAGTAAGCAGAACAAGACAAAGTTCTGCTTTCTTGTGTCAGCTATCATGCTGTAAACAACTGTCCTTTTCATGGTCTGTTTAGTGCCACAATTATTTTTTTCATTTTTCTATGTTTCGTTGGTTAATTCTCTGTTTAAAATGGCCCCCTAGTATAGACTGAAGTTCTGTGTAGAGTTCCTAAATGCCAGAAGGCTGTAATGTGTCTTAAAGAGAAAAGATGCTCCAGATAAGCTTTACTTAGTTATTGGGCATGTTATAACTCCTAACTACAATTTAGGAGTCAAAGTGCCATTGGCCACGATTTCCATGTTAATGAATTAACAATATGTGTTAAATAAGGTGTCCTTCTACAGAAACACACACAAAACAAGGTTATGTACTGATTGATTGATTGATTGATTGATGAAACTGTGACCAAAGATTCATAGGAACCTAGCCCTATGTGGTTCAGTATTTTGTTAATTCGGGGTTTGCAACAACTCTATGGAACATAAGTACTACAAATAATGAGGATCAACTGTAAGTTGTTTAACTTCTTTATTCACCTTTTTGATGTCCAGCTGGAGAATGAAGATCTCTTGTGGTGCACTAAGCCTGAGAATTTTCCTACAAGCAGAACATCAGGACTCTGGTCATGTTCTAAATGCTTCCCTCATAAGAACACCTAAGCCCCTTGATTGTGACTTGTGTCCAGCCACACCCTTCTTTGTGAAAAATGACTTTGCAGTTTGCACGGAGGAAAATGTATAGCAGGCACCTGACATACTTGATTCAGTGGTGGTTAACGCTCTGGCCCAGCAGCTCTAGAGATGTACTTCTCCTGCTGGGGTGACGCCATGCTCAAATTCAAGATAATCCCCTCTCTCTCTCTCTCTCTCTCTCTCTCTTTCCTTCTCAGTCTTTAGTCCTTTAAGGCAGAGTCTCTCAAGATCAGGTTCTTGTTTCTAAATATACCCTGAGCTAGGGGGATAACCACTATAGTCACAGATGCACTTATGTGGTCATTTCCCTTTTTTTCCAGAAAATTATAGGGCTTCATGTGAAAGGAACCAAAATTTCACCATAATTTTTGCTGACTTCAAACTTGGGCTGTTTGCAGGAGTGAGAGAAATTTGGAGTTAGTACTGAGCTTGATAAGGACAGGTTTGCAAATCCATCTATGTAATTGCTATTCCTTCCAGAGGCCCCAGCTAGCCCGAATTCTGACACAAAGCCTTGTAATAAAGCTGCAAAATATCCACATGGAATCTTGGAGTTACTAATTCATTGTTATAACATGGTTCCCATAAAATTATGTAAAAAACTCATTTTACGGTTGTCAGGGGAAATAACTACCCAGATAAATAGGCATGAAAGTACCATAACTACAGCATAGAAAGCCAATTCAAAATTGGGCCCCATCCCCAATCTCCTAATTGGCCTTATTATAGTGTCATAGGAATGAAAAGTTCTGTTAGCGGTAGTTTTAGGTTTAGTTCACTGTTTTGTAAGATATTGCACTATATGCATTATTGCTTAGAGATTGTGCTGTAGTTTGCTATAGTATGAAACCATTTTTTTTTGCATTGATTCCTGTGTGAATTTGTAGTACATAAGCAAAAATGGCAAGGATTTCTGTTTAATTCCTACAAGCATTTATAGTACTTACTTTATGTAAAAAAGACTTTATTAATTAAGCAATGTCACTTTTTAGTTCAGTGTTTTTGTTGTTGTTGTTTTGATTTTTGTTTGTTTTAACAGAGGGAGTGAGTAGCGGGAGAGGGGCAGAGGGAGAAGGGAGAGAGAATCTTAAGCAGGCTCCTGGCCCAGCACAGAGCCTGATACGAGGCTCGATCTCACAACCCTGAGATCAGGACCTGAGCCAAAATTGAGAGTCAGATGCTTTAACTGACTGAGCCACCCAGGTGTCCCTAGAATATATTTTTCCCTGTGCAAGGGCTTCTTATCATTTGATACTACATTCCCAAATAACTAGAGAAAAGACAGAGCGCTTTGCTCATATTTTCTGCTACAGGGAAGATTGTAGTAGGAATCCTGGGTTCTCTGAGTCTGAAAAGGATGCAAGTACATGTACATAATTACTTCAACCCTTCCTATACAAATTGTTTTATTAAAAATTATGTATTTTGGTAAACATCTTAATGTGCATATGAGGCTATATCCATATGACAAAAAACTAACATGTAATGTTAAAGTTAGGATAAAGAGAAATCATTACATTGTTCATCTATACACACACCAATGAACACAAAGAGTGATTCTAATGCAATCCTATAAACCAGGGTTTCCTCCATGAGTAAATGTCACGTTTACTTTCTCTAGTACAGAAACCTATAGTCCCTATTTGCTAGGAATCCCTAAACTTGGAGAGAATATTCTTCTTTTCTACTCAAGAGCATTCATGAGATAAACCTACCAGTAAAAGATTTATCGGCCTGGGGAGATGGTGATGAAGGTTCAAAATTTAGCAGAAGAATGATAAATTCCTTTGCCTCTTTGCCACGGTAACTTGAGTCACAATGAGGGAGGCAGGATTGGGTGACAGCAAGTGGGATGAGGATTTATGTTTTACATTGTATAGGTGTGGGAGAATATTCCTAATCCAAGAAAAACTGCGTGACTATGGAATGAATGCCTTTATGTTGATGATTGTATGGATGCAAAATGGATATGTCCTTCAGCATATACTAACCATGTCTAATCTGGAAAATGAGAACAAGTTAGTACATGTCATTTCTATATTCCAGTGTTTGGCTTTATACTGAACTCCCAGCATGCACTGAGCCATGTGTATAACACATACTGTCTGCTGTGTTGCCTCAGCAGAAACTTGGAGTGAATGGGGAGGGAGTGAAATGGGGGGTGAGCTGGTAGAACCACGGCTCAGGACAGCTCATCTGAGGACAATAGACACAGCAAGAGCCTTTATTTATTTATTTTAATTACTTTTCTCTCCCTCCTATTAAGTGCCTCCTCCTTTGTTCTTAATTTGAAAGCATCCCCAGCCCCATTTAATTACTGTGCTTTTGATTGACAAGAACAGAGGACAGAAAAAAAAAGAAAGCTGTCTCCTTCGTGTCCTATTTGACACAATATAATGAATGTGTGATGGCCAGTTTATTTTTTCCTTGACAACTTAAATATTTGAAGATGAAATGTGGAATTTAAGAACATAATGCCAGAGAGCAGAGAGAGAGAAGAAGAAAAAGAAGAAAGGAAGTTAATTGGACCAGGAACCAAATACAATACTCATTTGTGAATTTGCCTAATAGTTTAATAACTGCCAATTTGGTGCAGGGATTCTGTGTAATTGTAATAAGAATTTCATCTTCAGCTCTTTCCAGCAAAGAGGAGTCAGCAAATAGACTGTGTCCACCGGATGCCCTGGTCCTGTGTTTTATTATGTTTACTTTATAATCCCATCATCCCCACGCCACCAGCATGCTTGAGGGGTAGTGAAGGCAGCAGCGGCTGCTCCCTCTCGGCCCCCTGTCTTTCAGAGCTACCCTAAGGTACTTAAGAATGACAGTATAAAGAATATCTGTGCAGATGAGCCTGTAGATTTGGGGAATTGGCTGCTTATAGACAGGGATTCTTTTGGTAGACTTAATTCCTTTAGCAAGGGTGAAGTACCATCTGTGGGGATTCCTGTCATGTATAAGGAAGTTAGTCATGCTCTCTATGGAGTTGAGTTGCTTGAATTTTAATGAAACCCATGTCAATCTGTCTCCTCTATACCCTAGTGTTAAAATCAGTGGTCAGCTACTCAACAATCACAACAGTAAATCACAGTAGATAAACCAACCAGGACAGCTCTGAAGAATTTAAGGTTGTATTCCCCCCTCAGCCCTCCCTTCACAACCAGGACTCTGAGAGAATACATAATGAAGTGGTGGCGTTTCTGTTTTTAAAGGGACAGCCGGGTGTTCGAATCAGGAATCTAGATTTTTTTTTTAAATGTCTTTCTTCATTGGGAAGTTTTCCTTCTCTGTTATTATTTATGTTCCTTTTAATAGATCTGTCATGGATTCTGGGGCTTTTGTATAGGTTATGTATGGTAAAGCTGTACTTTCACAAAACACTCTGGGAGAAATGCTGATTCTAACTAAAGAAAATGAACCGTTATGTAGAAATTAAGAGAAAATGATGTGTGTGCCACCTGAATATAAATTAACTGTGAATGATGTAACTCGGGGAAGCAGGTGGCAGTTCTATATGAGATATTTACAATTAGCTGTATGCATCACTCTGAGAGCACAGCGTAGGAAATATCTCACCCAGATTGGATTGGCTCCCAACGGGTTATAATAGCATTACAGACCTCAATGTAACTTTCTAATTCTTCTATGATGTGTCACTACCATCTCAAAGACAAGGTCATTGGAACATAACTTTCATCGTCACTTTGTTTGCATGTATAAGCCAAAAATGTTTCTATGGGGAGGACCGACAGAGCGAGTTGGAACTGAAAGTTCTTTTTGGCAGAACAGTTCTGGCACCAAATGGAACTCTAACTGGTTCCTTAATGGTAAAAGCTACAACCTCCATTTATCTTCTTGTTTGAGCTCCGAGTTTGAGTTGCTAGCTGGCTGTATTCACAGATCTATTGTTTCTATTCAGTGTCCTGTTTCTCTTTGTTTTGTTCTTTTGTTGGTGAAGGTAAACACCGTATAGCATGCTGGCAACTTCTGTATTTTGGTTTGAAACTGATACCCCTCCCACTTCAATTAATGGACATTTCCTCCTCAACTGCGTCTTTAAGGGCATTAATATGTCAGTGTAAGTGCTAGCCCACATTAAATCTCCATTTAAAATATTGCCTATCCTATCTTCTCTTCAAATTAGCACACGAATCTAAAGTTTCCTTTGCCATTTCTTCATGGCTTCATCCATTTACTATCATTTGACGTTTAAATGTATTGGAAATTACATTGATGCAAGGTCTCAATAAATAGAAAAAGGGCAATATCAAGAGAAACATTTTACTCTCAGGGAGTAAACAAAGGCATCTCTTTGTTTTTTTAAAAAGGAAAAAAAAGGCATCTCAGTTTTAGCTCTTAGCATTTGCTGCCTGATCCTGTCTTACACCACTTTAATTTACTCAGTGGAGGGTATATAGTGGGTACTCAACAAAGGTATTTGCTTAGTGACTACATAATATATTAGCTATTACACAAAAATCTAGTCCTTGATTTTGATTTGTTTGTAAACTTGGTTTTATGGAAATCCTGTAGTTTCCAACTTCGAAGTCAGCAGTCCACAAATACTATATATTTATTAGTCATTTGTTTATGAATTAATCTAGTTACTTATTTCAGTAAATATTTAGTGAGCACCCACTGTGTGCCAGTTAAAGCTCTAAACTGGCAGGATGACAGAGAACAAGATAGATATCTTTTTCCTCTGTCAGGGAGTTACCATCTAGGAAACGCCATCTGTACATGATCCAAATGGCTTAATGGTCTTAATGCAGATGTAGCAATTCATCTACTTTTTATGCAGATCTCCCCTTCAGCTCTGACACACCTATTTCTCCAGTTGTCCTGTTAGCCGCTGATTATTCAGATTTGGACTCTCCCCTGAAATCTTCCTCCATCAAAGTGAGCTTCCTTCAGTTTCACATCCTTCCTTGGGACAACCCACATTCATTGAATGGTAGGATTCAAAGACCTGGAATTCTTTCCCCAAAGGGCGGGACACTTTTTAAGGGCCACCATCTTCAGAGCTCCTATGGGGTTATCTGAAGCTTTTGTTGCAATGACATCACAGCTCATTTTCTCCCTCTGCCTATCCTTCTACCTTTACTGCATAAAAGGGAAGGCCCTGTGTAGTACTCCCCGATAAATCTTGTGGATGCAAATCTCAAATTTTGTTTCTAGTGCAAGCCAACTTAAACTAAGGCCTTGGCAACTACCAGTGGTGAACTTCCTAAGGGTAACCTGATCTTGAATCAGTAGTCTAAAGAACAAATTAAAGACAAGTGGCATTTTGAAATATGAAAAGATGTAAGAAAAGGTCCAAAATTNGCAAATCTCAAATTTTGTTTCTAGTGCAAGCCAACTTAAACTAAGGCCTTGGCAACTACCAGTGGTGAACTTCCTAAGGGTAACCTGATCTTGAATCAGTAGTCTAAAGAACAAATTAAAGACAAGTGGCATTTGAAATATGAAAAGATGTAAGAAAAGGTCNTGGGTGGCTCAGTGGGTTAAAGCCTCTGCTTTCGGCTCAGGTCATGATCTCAGGGTCCTGGGATCGAGGCCCGCATCGGGCTCTCTGCTCAGCAGGGAGCCTGCTTCCCCCTCTCTCTCTGCCTGCCTCTCTGCCTCCTTGTGATCTCTCTCCCGCTGTGAAATAAATAAATAAAATCTTTAAAAAACAAAACAAAACAAAACAAAAAAACAAAAAAAACAAAATTAGGTCCCTAAAGTAAACAGAATCAAAACCCAAAGCAAGTAGAATCAGATCAGAAGGCGTGTATCTCACTTTTTCCATTTAAGAAGCTCTTTTAAATGTCCACCCAAAAGATTAGTGGGGATTCCAAGCTGACTTTGCAAAGAGCGTTCTCTCCTCGACCTCTATTGCTTATTTGAGTGTTTCCTATTTCCTGGTAATTTCAACTGCCTGAAAATCATAAAATCATAAAATCTATAATCTCTGCCAAAAAATTAACCTTAGATTTTATATTGTGTGTTTTTATTGTACATACAGGTGCTTATCTTGTTTTCCAATTTAGATTTTTTTGCCTCCTCTGAGGATGAGCCATATTTCAACTTTCATATCCCTCCACACTGCCCACATTGCCAGAATTTGGTAGAGTGCAGAGTACATAGAAATGTCTCAATACTTGATAGCTATTAAAGGAGAGAAACAAATTCCATGCATTCCTTTTTAGAAGCTTGGAAAATTATTTGAAAAGTTGAAAACAGTAAGTCTGTTAAATCTTGAACACTGTCTCTCCCCTCTATTCTTGCCTTAAATTTGGCTGTATATGCTTTCAGGATATCGTCTTACAGTAATGAGTTACGAATTTGAGTTCTAATATCATCTACTAATAACTGTGTTGAGATATTAAAAAAAACAAAATTGAATCAAAGCAATTGAAGAGCATGGTACCTATTTATTAGTATACTAGAGATTAAAATTGCTTATAAAATAACAATAATCCAAATATCTTGTTCCCATCATAAAACTATGACTATGCCATCACCTCAAGGTTAATAATGGCCTCCAAAGTAATCTTGTGGATATTTTTCTCATTGCAGCTGCTGGTTTTTCAAACTGTGGGTCTCTCTGTGCCTTGTCATCTCCACACAGATTGTTTTCGTTGCTGTTGCTGTTTTGACTATTGCTGTGGTATTCTTCATCTTTTCTTTTCTTTTCTTTTCTTTTTCTTTCCTGGTAGGATAAGAGGCTGGACCTCTGCAATTTCTTAGATACTTGCGTTCTCATCTTCAGGAAGGAAATTCATTTCAGATGAGGAATCCATTTCTGGAGTTGGCTAGAGTGTTATTTGATCGGTTGGATGCAGTCAGATAATGAATGGGGTGATTTCTTTCTCATTTTATTTTGGAAATCTTAGTAAAAATTAATCAAGCATGTTTTACTAAACCCCAGTTGCTAAGCCTCACAAGTGATGTATTCATTGCCTCTACTTAGAAGGAGGGGTTGGGATAGGGCAGAAAGAGTATTCATTCCTTTTCATGAATGCATATAAATAGATTATAAGAATTTCAATTACGGTATTTGCATCCACAGCTTTATTTTTAAGATCAAATTTGGTGCCCCATGATTGCTTATTTATTATTCATAAAGTATATGTTACTTTGATTTTATACGTTAATGGTCTTCTCAGCAGCAAAGATATTACATCCAAACCACTTTCTCTGTAGTTACGACATTCATGAGAGACTACTTTAGGATGTTCTAGGTTTTAAAATTTTCAAAAAACCATAGTGTCAAGCCAAGAGAATACAAACATTTTACTAGAAAATAGGGGAAAAAGGTCAATGTCACTTCACTGATTAGGATATTTAAATATGAAATATTAGAAAGGACAGGAATATAATACAACCAAAAAAACCTGGTGATATATATCAAAATGCATTTAGGGCATTTCATTAAAGTAATTCACAAAATTAATTATATATATGTATATACCCACATATACCTATATATTTCACATATTCTCTGTTCTAAATAGTAGCTTTACGGTTTTTCCCCCAGGATTCAGATAAAGTCTTCCTTTCTGTGGTTCTAGTTCAAATTAATAACCATCGTTAATTCCTCACGGTGGACATTGGAACTCAATTTTCTATTTTGTTTACATTTTCAGAATCTACTATAGTACTGGGGCCACAGGAGGCACTCTGTAAATCCCAGTCATTAATAAATGAATAATGCAAATATTAAACGGTATTATGATATCATAAAAAAATAGACTATAGGTTAATTCTTTCTCAATGTCCTCTTTTCCTTCAACCTTCCCACTGTTTTCCATTCAATCTCCAGAGCAAGAAAGATAAACCATTAATAAGGATCGGATGATCCAGTGATGTCAGTTGAGTACTGTGTGGCACCAGAATTCTAATAACTGTTAGTGAAAAGTCCCATCTCTACCAAAAACAAATACTTAATAAACCACAGTAATTACTGTTGTGGTAGAATACAGAAATGAGAAGTCAAGGTCCGTGGTTTCAAGGGTTTATCCTCTCAACAGGAAATGGGCATTTGTCCCTGAACCTCTAATGTGTGCGAAAGTTGAGATATCAAGTTTTGTATGCTATTGCCTAATAAAGGAACACTTAAATTTCATTTCAGAAGAGTAAGTGTCTCTTTGGAATTTATAACCCAGGACAGAAGATTGCTTACATAAAATATCCTATGTATCTGTCATATGCTGTATAATGTAAAGTGAAAGTTTTCTGCCTTAATTATTTTCCTTACCTAATGAGCAGTATAAGGTCAACAGTTCACTAAGCACTTCTTTCTGATGTGAAATTCAAGTGGGACCTTGGAGATATAAATTTACTTTCTTGCACTAAAAAACATATTTAAGTCAGTAACCCATATTAAACAAATAAACAATTAGCCTTGAGGATTTTGATACCCTTCACTACATCTCAGAAGGAAAATAGAAAGCAATGTGTCATCTGACATGTCAACATTCCTCTAATTCTTCTCTATGGAATGGGTATCCACTCCCCCCACCCCTGCTCATTTATAGTGTTCTTTGAATTCTCAGCTCAAACATGCACTGTTTCACACCCAAAGCTCAGGTTTTCGACTCTAACACAATGTAGAAGAGATTCTGCTTGCACTTCCAGAGTTTATGTTGGGGTGGGGGTGTGTGGGAATCTGTTGCTCTAATTTGGAATAATTTATTTTCAGATTTCTCTTTTAAACCTTCTCTTCATTTCTCAACAAATAAAACACACACACACACACACACACACACACACACACACACACACACACACACACACACACACACACACACACACACACACACACACACACCCCCATCCTTGAAGCCTCAGGAGAGACTGCTAAACTCAGTTTCCTAGTCTGTTTAGATCTTCTTTGGGATCTACAGAGCCAGGACCAGAGAAGACAGTCCGTGAATCTTAGTTAGTTATAATTGGATTAACAGTCACCCAGGGGTTATCTGAAATGAAAATGGGAAGGTGAAAGGCAGAGAGGTGATGAAGTAACACTAAATCTTAATGAAAATTTGGTGTCACTAAATTCCAGCTACCAGGGCTGAAATTTAACAACTTTCAGTACCAGTTGTTGCCTTCTTTTTCCTTTTTACTGAGGAGGCCACTGGCCTTGTTTTGCCTTTATCAAAACCTCCCTAAATTGTTGGTTATATTGATTTCAATTTCAGAAGAAGCTCCGAAGCAAAAATTCCTCCTTGGCCATCAGAGAAAGTTAAAAACAAGCCAAATAAAGGTACCAAAAACAAACAAAACCATAAAGTGCCAAAGAGCAATGTTTATAAGTTTTCAAATAGAAGCTGAAAAACACCAATAAAGTTTGGATTTAGCTCAAATGTACCATCAACCTCAGGCAGCTCCCTCCCACCCCTACCCCTTTTTAATGGTTCATTTGTCTAGTCCCCCTGGAAGATCTATAGAGAAAATTACCAGGGCAGAATGTAGATCCAATTGCACATCCTGCTACAGGAGAAACGATTCCTGTTCTCATCATTGGGATCAATAATTTGCTAACACAGTATTAGCAAGAGCAACAACTCCACCAGGTTAAAGGAGTTTTACACTGAATAATGACGGCCTAGGAAAGGGAAAAGCTGAGCGAGTAAATCCTGGAAGCCTTTTACTATTGAGAGAGCACATGCCAGTGAATCAATAGTGGCTCTGGTGAGTCTGGGCTGTAAAGATGCTTTATTGTTCTGCCTAAGTACATTGGCAGAGATGCTCCTCTTAATATCTGTACACAGGAGCCACTGGGGTCCAGGCCTGCCCTATTAATGAAAGCCTTTCCTCTTCAGAAGAATAGAACTTCTAGGGACAAAGGGCGTGGCTGTCTCCTCTCTCTATAGAAACTATGAAAACAAGGAAAGGGACCGCGATGGGCAGAATGATAAGGGAACCCCCAGGGAGAGGTGGAAAGGGACCTACACTAGGGAAGGACCACTTTACCCCAACAGATTTTAAAAACTGATCGACAGGACTTTTCTCCTAGACGTCATCCTGAGTCATTTAGTTAAGTCTGTATTCCTAGAAGCAAAGGCTATTAAATCAGTGTGTTTTTGGTTGGCTTCTGGGACAAGTAAGTCCCATCTTGATAAGAAAACAAAATTTTGAAACAGTGAATCTAATTTACCAACATCATCAGCTATGGAGGAGCAGCTGAGGCAGGGTTGTAACACCCTGTGCTGATCCCTAGGCTAGAGTGATCTTCCCCTGCCTCCAGTGCTAATCTACAGTTTCTGTCCCTAGGGTAGTCTTATTAGTCTTCTCTTGCCACATATTAAAGAAAGGAAATCTGTTCATCCAGTGTTTCTGGCTCTCTACCTTTCCAGCACACAAGGAATTTTACTTTCTGTCCCCATTGTGGTTGGATGGGCCATGGGACAGATGTGCTAATGAATTGTGAGCAGATATCCTTCTGGTACTGGAGTGGTTACTTACCCATTAAATACTTGAGTTTCCAGCATGGCTAAGAGAAAGGAGACATGAGGTGTCTCTCCCATGCAAACCTGAAAGACTCTAACCCCCAATTAAGTTTAAGGAAAGGCAGGCATATAGCTGAGGATATAGAGGAAAAAATGTAAAAAAAAAAAAAACAAACCCCAAAAGTCCAGGAAAAAAAAATGCTATGGGTGTGGCTTTTGACACATGAAGTTTACTATAGTTAAGTAGTTGAGACAACAAGTTTCTCAGAGACTTAAACTTCCAAAAGAACCATCAGGAAGGACTGAAAAGCCAACTGTTCTAAGGTTTAAATCAACTCTTGGGCTTTCTGCTATCCCGTAGGCAAGAAGCAGCCTCAGAAGGCTATTCAGCCTCCAAGTGAAGTATAATTTCAAAGGCTCATTTCAGTTGTGTGTGAATAAAGGAGAAGGAAGGGCCTCCCTGAGTGGAGCCAAGGGCCATGGAGAATAGTGGTCTGAGCATTCTTCTCATGAGGCTCAGGACCTAATTAACATTTCCCACTCACAGAGTAGGGTCCTCACTATCTGCCAGGAAGATTTTAGAAGTGCTGCAGTCCAGAGATAGTTTTGTGTGGTCTTCCCTTTCTGTAAATGGGTCGTGTCTGTGGTTACCTTATTTCTCTTTCATTTAGGTTTGTGACACAGTAGAAGCAATTAACTCATCTTTCAAATACATAGATTTCCTAATCAGATGGACCTGATTAAAGACACCTACACAAAACCTCCGATGTACTATTAATGTCACATTCCGTAAGATCCCGAAGTAGGACCTTTTGGATTGTCCCACTTGGGAAGGAAGTAAATCTATTTTGTCTGAGGAGGGAATGTGATCTGAATACTTTGTGACCAGAAGGGTATAGACTTTGGTTATCATTAATATTATTTATTAAGTATTTCCAGCTCTCTGCTGTCTGATCAGATGCTTGGATTTACTTCCTGAATTTTTTGTCCTTTGGTATTGCCATGTGACTAGACACTGAGCTCTGAGTAGCTGTGATGCTTGTTGCTACTGAACCAGAACTCTCTTCCCATTGAGCAGGTTTAGAAGTGGTGCCTCCTTAGTAAAGGAGGTAACAGAGTAAGGAGATATAGAGCAGATCAGAGTCAAACCGTAAGAGACCTATAGACAAACAAGAAATAAACATTGTCATAAGGCTTTACAGTGTGAGAATTTTGGTTCCTCCTAATCTATTCTTGAATATCTAATACATACAAACCAGTGCTCTGCTTAAAGCAGGTGATCATAATAAAAAGAACAAACAGATGCATAAATAAAAATATAATATAAAAACATTTAGAAGTGATTATTTTTACCTACTTTTTCCTCTAAATTTTTTCTCAATTTTATGCCCTGAGACCGAAAACCTGAATAACTATACAGATTTTTGCAAACTGTGAAATTTTTCTGCAGACATAAGTAGTTATTTCTATGTTCCTATAATAATTGGTATGCACAATTATCAGAAGTTTTTATGGTAGCCTCTCCAAATGACTCCAGAGGTAGATATTCTCACCCAGCAGCCAAAATGGTTTCTATAAATGCATTAGATTGTAAAGAGCACTACTAGCTGGAAATATTCCCATATAGCTCATCACATCCTTTGAATGGTGTCCTTAAAAATTATTTCCTCAGATTGTCTGTCTTCTCTGATTTTAGAACCACGCTTATACAGTGGCATTCAGACATTGGACACTTGATACGCTTCAAAGACTGGGGGATTCAATTCTTTCCTGAACTTGGTGATCAGATTTATAGGGTTTTCATTTTATGTACACATTTAGAGTTTATTTCATCACTAAAGGACTGTGTCTGAGGATCCACCTCTTCCTAGAATGAGAAACCATATTTGTAAAGGTAATGACTATTCATACCGGTGGCCAGATAAGATTTATGTAAAGTCCTTTTGTTTGTTCTTCTAATGTGCCTACATTATGCCATTGCCTGAGAAAGTGGTTATTTGAAGCAGTATTTTCTAAAGTAATCTACTTTCATTGTAGCATACCACTGGCACATTGTAGAGACATTTAGAGAACTGTTAACTATATTCAATAAGTGCATGGTTTTTCAAGGTCCAACCAGATGAAATAAGCATCTGAGAAAAAAACAGCTCTGTTCTCAAATGTGTCTCATTGGCAGCACTCAACACTCAAGTTAATTATTACTGGAGAAAACTTCATGGGAGACTGCTTTCTCTTACCAATTCCTTATTCCCTATCTGCGGGAATAACTTACTATAAGTAGAGTTGCAAAGTGTTACAAACTGTTCCTGAAATCTGCTGTAACAGGCAAGAACTGATTATTATCATCATGTCAACAAATGGAACAGAGTAGATTTCCCAAGTAGAGGTATGTCCAGTTCCACAGAATAAAAGAATATTTGAGATGAGGTCCAGTATGCAAAGTACTCTTCAATTTCACGGGGGTAATTAGCGGAAGAGGCACTATTGCTTCCAAGGGTACTGACTCCCTCCCTAGTATTTCACTCATCAGGAAGTCCAAACGCTGACATTCACATGTCTAAAGCAGTCAGTAAAAATCATACCATGTTATGACTTGACTCACAAAATCTCCCAGTAATAAGTATATAAAATACTAAAATAAGTAAATCCAAAGTTATTTCTTTATATCAAATAAATTGTAGTTATTTCAATTTACCAGTGGTTTTTCAGATGAATCCTTAAGCACCAAGGTTCCCCTAAGATACCTCATGGATAAGAATGCCATATAATTTATTGCTCAAACTAGGTCGATTCTGGGAGTGAGATGGGGCACTATTTATAAATTCACCAGATGCACGCATGTAAACCAGAGCTATACTGGGTAAATCAGTTTATACCATCACCTTACTCATTGCCTTCCGGCGTAAAAAAGGCTGTCTGTCCCTGAGCAGAGTTGGCAGCAGCGGGATTGTGTGTCTCCCCGCTCTGATTCAAATAGAGGAGATCTGCTTTTCCAGCTTGTATTGGAGCTGCAGTGCGTAATTTCATTTGGAAAAAAAAAATTTTCCATAATGATAACAGCAGTGGTTTGAAAACCACTGCTTTAAATGAAGCACAGTCATTTGGGTACCCACCATGGTTATGAAATTGACAAATTACCATTCATGAGTTTCTCATATAAGTCATTTTTGTATGATACAGCAGTCAGAAGTTTAGTGATTTCCTGGTACCAGTCCGCTCACCTCAGGACTTCAACTCCATGTGTCATTTTCTTACTTCAATATTGGCACTGCCTCAGACCTACACATTTAGACTTATCTGGGTAGAAAGTGAGAGGTCAGGACAGGGAGGAAAAGTCAACCTCCTCTGCACTCCCTCCTTAGTAATATTTAAAACACAATCACCAAAAATATCAAAATAAGAATTGAGCCAGAAATTGGGAGGTGAAGGAAGAGTGACATCACAGGTTTCCAGTCTTTAGTTGCATAAACAATTAGTTTAAAAACATGCCAAAAAGAAGGGGCTATGTTTTACGCCCAGAATGACTTCCTTAGGTGTCTTAATGTCTTTGTGAAAAATGCCTCCATTTTTCTGAAGGACTTGAAGAGAAGAGGAAATATACTAGTAAATTTCATTTCCCATTCTCCTAGGTGAAGTTCAAGACCTTACTGTAATGTGCTGAAGGATAAGGGATGAATCTGTATTATTTTGGTATTCTATTAAACATCAATGCTTTTGGGGGGAGAATGAGTGTGTTCTCTGAACTTCTATTAGCATGTCTTTCCATCCTTGACACACTATTTCCTTGCTTAGTGTACCTTTCATAACCACATGTTCTGAACTCCTCTGAACAATTCTCAGTTTTGTACATTGGACCTGGCATACTCTCTAGGACATCAGTGACTAGGTACATGAGATTAGATTAAATTGTTATATAACCTTTTCCCTCATTTTTGCTACTCATGGTCATAATTCTAGTTCCTGGACATCAGAATATGTCAAAGTGGAGCAATTTATAAAACAGATCAATGTATTTTAGTGTATACAACCTGTACATAAAAAATACTGCTTATACCCTCCAAATCTAACTTATCCATCCAATAAGCTTGGTTTTATTACTTGGAAATTCCCTCAACTACTTATTCTGCCCTAGTCATCCCTTAGATAATATAATCTAATGTTAACTTTCCTGTGCCTAGAATTCTAAACTTACTTAGGTACACCTAATTTTTTAGGAGTTCACAATCCCATACAAAGACAAAATAAATTTAAGTAATATTGCCTTGCGATATACAATTCACAAAATGCAGGCAACAAACAATAATTGTTTCAGAATTACCAAGAGGGTTAAATCAATGGAGTCAGCAATAAATTGGGAAGGCTTTATCTCTAAGGTTAAACCAAAGTTGAACTTCTAGGTTAAGAGTTCAGATGAAGAGAGGATAAGGGATGGCAGATACCACTAGGTAACGATCACCTCCTCCCTTCAAAAAAGAACGCAGACCTTGCCATTTTCAGCATTATTTCCAGAAAAATAAACCAGAGTTTACAGTTTTCCCTGCTTCTAGTAAGGGGAACAAAGGGCATGTGACATAAAAATCCAAAGAGATGGTAAAGGAAAATATATTGGATATTTCTGGGTAAGTGTTGCCTGTCTTTTACTTTTTGTGGCTCTTTTCTTCTTGCCTGAAGTGCCTTTCTGAAGCTAGAGGTGAATCAACCAGTTTCCAATTAAGTGGAGACTAACTTGGGTAAAAGCTACACGCTACAGCATAGCTCCTTTCTCCGTGATCTGTTCAAGCAACTGTACTAGCTTCATTTGCCCACCTCCAAGGTTCTATCTAGTCGTAGAAGTAAAATAAAAGCTCTCTTTGTTTAACTCCCAGTAATTGTGTTTCTGTTTCTTGTGGCCAGACACAATATTTCCCCTATAACAGTGGAGTTAGAGTATTCCAAGTGAGAATAAAAATGAGCTTTGATGTATGAAATAGAGAGAAAGGAATTGCCCAGAATGAAGCCAAGCACCCTTGTGAGGGGAATGTCTCTGGAATAGGAAAATATGAGATCAATTTCACTCAAAGAAAATACTGCAGCTGGAAATTATGTGGTATCGGCACTCTCCGTTTTCATACACGTGTTTGGGCCATTTTGGTGTCTATGGTTTACTTCAGCTGTAATAACCTGCCCCGTGGAGATCCCAAAGGAGAGAAAAATGTACTTTAAATATTTTTTTTGCCTTTCTTGTTTTTATCATGTTCACCATAGATGTTGAAATCCTTCCCCTTTTTTTGCTCATACTTTTAAAATTAATTTTTAAAGTAATGCAAGATACAGGTCTATTGTCAAACAATAGAGAAACATGCGGACTAAAAAGGGAAAATCCTCCTCACATCCTCCCACTTATGCCTTCCCCTGGAAGCATCACTTCTCCATATGGCTAAGCAGTATTGTGAATTAGTTGTGTGTGCTTCTGGACCTTTTTATTATCCATTTGATTACATGTCTCACACAAACAGGCACCATTGCAAAAATTATTTTTGTTACACTTTTCGTATGTTCGCCTGTTTTAACATTGATGGATCAAGTTATTCGTATATATTTTTATGTACTTTTAAACTTAATTTACCTTGGATATCTCCATGTTAGATGCATATCTTCCTTTCTCTTTAGTAACTGAATCATATTTCATAGTCTATTAGTCAGGACAGGGTTGGTTATGCTACATTAACAAACAATCTTAGTGACTTAAAATAGCAAAGCTGTGTTTCTTAACCATGATACATTTTCATCTCCACTCAGTGGGAGATCTGCTCCATGATGCCCTTGCTCTGGGTCTGAGGCTAATGGAGGAAACATCATCTGAAATGTTTCATGTTACCGTGGCATGGGAAGAGAACACAGCTAATCACACATTGTCTTTTGGAGTCTTCTACCCAGAAGTGGTGCATGTTAGTACCACTTATATTTTCTCAGTCAAAGCAGGTCATGTGGCCATGCCTAACTCAAAAAGGATGGAGAAATACTTTTCTGGACCATTTGTCAGAGGAAGGCAAACTGAAAATTTCTTTCCCTCTTTGATTGCCTAGTCTTTCTTTAGGTGTTATAATACAGTAGATTTTGCATCCCAGAAACTATCTTCAGTTCAGAGCCAGTAATCCTTGAAAATTCTGGGAGTTTTCCTTTCTTCAGTGCAGAGTTACCCTGGTCAATACTCTAAGGTCCCTTTAGGGAAAACTAAGAAATAGTTTTATAGTTTTGGCAGGATTGTGGGGTCATTTTTCTCAGGAAGTCTATCCTATCTCATTTAAAGTTTTCTGGATCTATGAATAAACTCAGGACTTGATATGGGATGAAAAGTTGTAAGTCTGTTATGGGAATATGACTCCATTCATGACCCGGGGATATTTACTTGTGTAGACGTAGAATAAATTCAAAGGGCTTCC
This sequence comes from Ailurus styani, assembly GCA_002007465.1. Taxonomy (NCBI): domain Eukaryota; kingdom Metazoa; phylum Chordata; class Mammalia; order Carnivora; family Ailuridae; genus Ailurus; species Ailurus styani. The sequence goes on along the minus strand of LNAC01000388.1, from coordinate 384,773 downwards.
AATCTATTTTGATCCTGAAAACACCACAATCCAGTAACCCCATGAAGAGATCTTCATGGTTAAGCCATTTTGAGTTCTGCAATCCTACTTTCCATTACAGTAACCAGACCTATCTTTCCTCTGGCAGTTTTCTGGTCTATTGGACACTCGGTTTCTGAGTTTGAGAAATCAGGAAGTCCGTTTCAGTTTTACTATCTCTTACTAACAGCCATGGCTTTCAGAGGCCAGCTTCTGTAAAGCTACTTAGAAGTGTTTGTACTCTCCTCCCCAATGTGTTGTTCAGTGTTGTGATGAAAGGTGTGTATTCTGGGTCTTCCCAATGTTCATATTTAGGGGATGGATAAGCAACCACATGTAATCCAGTCCCAACACTCTACTCTGAGTGTTTAGGTTCCTGTTACCATAGTATGAAAATGAAGCTCTGGTCTCTCAACTGTACTTAGTGTAGAGGTTAGAGTCTAGATTTTAGCAAACCAACTAAGCAAAATGTGTGAAAATTCTCATTCCTTAGGCTAAATTACCAAATCCAGAATCTGTGTGCAGCGCACATATATTGGTACATTTAACCTGATCTAACAATTTCATTATCGTTGGTCTTACACCTTCAGGATCGACCCCCACACATATTCAGCAAGGTTCTGCTAATATAAATATAAATCTTGTGATTCTTCCCATTTGGATGGTGATTCCTTCTAAGTCCAACTTTATATGTATTTTAATAAAGGGCATTAGAGATTTATGCAGCCATTGGAAGGGCTGGGGGGATTGAACATGAGGAAAGCTGCTGCAATTGGTACCACTTTCCAGGCATTGGAATGGTGGTTACCAGAGTTTGTTGGGAAGTCATGGGCATGTCTAACTGGTTCTGCTTAGAACTGAGTCAAGTTAGCAGTGTGATAGCAATACGATCTGATGGGTCTTACAAAGGATTGACACATCATTGCAAAGCGATTTTCTTGACTCTGGATAATAAATGGCTTCAGGCAAGGGGGAGGTAACTCCTCAGACAGGAAAGAAGTTGCTGCTTTGCTGGGAAAATATGCAACTGTATAGGATTTTGGGTTTCTAAGTACTCAAACACAGACACTAGAATCTATCAAAATGTCCCCAATTCCAATTCTCAAGATCCCACAATTTCTTTATCATTGCTATACTTTGGAGTTAGGAAATATGATATAGCTTTGACTTCAACATATGCTGTAACTTAGCCACTAGAAAGACCAAACACTGAGTGTGATGATCAGAAACCTTAACCATGAAACTTTAAGAAATAGGAGATCCTTCTATATCAAAGAAAGGAGCTCTCTGCCCTTCTGACCATGTGTTATCCTGATAATTTAAATACCCACATTTATCATTTTCTGTCTGCAAACTTTCCAGTGCAGTCAGTTCCACAGTCCTTGTCCTCATATGTAGTCAAATTTCCACTAAATTGTTCTGTTCCAATAGCAACTTGGTCCCTACTGTCTTGCCTTCTACAGACCCCTGATTCCAGCACCCATATGCAATAATGAAAATTGTTTCATCATTGTCTCCAGTTAGCCACCAGGGTCATATTTCACATGGTTAAATAAGCATCTCTGATTTCAAATCTCATCTGACCAAAGCACCTATTCCAGATTCTCATTTTCAGGATTCTCTTTTCCAGAAAACAGTTTCCCACATGACATACTGTGTGAGTAAGTCAAGCAATTCTTGCAATTTATTATGCTTTTGATGCAGCTAATTAGAGGTTTACACGACCTGTAGATAAGTTGGGGGATTGACTATCAGGGAAGTTGTTACCACTAATATAAATTTGCAGCATCAAAATGATGGTTCCAAAGAGTTTACTGGGAAATCATAGGTATATGGAAAAGCTCTAGGAAGCCTCTGTGTAATTACATATAGTGGGCTAGATTATGCTCATGGATCACATTAGATATGACCAATTTTGCCTTCACAGGTGATTTTCCAATGTATATTCTCTCAGTAATCATGGTTCCATTTCCTCATAATTTTACCAAAAAATATATTAGTCTTTTTAATATATTCCAAAATTATGGAAGCAAAGTAGTGTCTCGGTGTTAAAACTCACTTTCCAACCATTTGAATAAATTGCTATTTTTTTAACTAAGAAAAATCTTTGTGCGAGTTGCATTTTTCTATCTATTTAGACACTTTTAGAATCTTTCATATCTGCCTTTGCTGTGGATAACTTTCTCTTGGGTTTAGGATCTAATCTCAGACAGCAATCTGAGAAAGCAGATAGAAAATGGAGAGAGACATATGCATTTTCGTTTTTGATGATTGATTTGGTGCCAACTCCATGAGTTGAACATCATCCACCATCACCGTTGCCAGTTACATACATAAAATATCAGGCAGGCAATGGATTTGAAAGGACCTGCCAAGTACAGTGTTGAAAACCCTAGAGATATTGATTTTACAGTTTCTCCAGTGATTCTACATCATGCTCCTTTACTTTCTGGCAATCTTTATAACTTTTACACTGACATAAATTGCCATAAAATAAGCATCCAGTACACCCCTCCCCTTCCTCCTCTAGAAATGGTTAAGGACACTCCATTATTCTATTAACATGTTTGACCATTAATTCAGCTGATCTCCCTGGGAATGACGAGGTGACTTTAAACTTGGAGGGCAATTTGTACTGCCCAGCAGATTTATTATTATCCTCTCTAGTGGAAAGCACATGAATTCATCTAAACATTTATTTTCCTTAGTGTGCCACTATTTTTCTTTTTATGTTTTTTAAAGTAGATTTAGTGGCAGAATATTAGCAGCTGAGGATTCCAGAGTTGTTGTCTACTCAGCGAGGCAGGCAGTTCAGCTCTCTGAATGTGGCCTCAGACCCAGAGATTTTCACTTTGCTTTAGTGAGAGAAAGCCAAATGGAAAACAGGGAGGGCAAGTACAATGCTCCTTAATTGGTCAGAAATTAGTTAGTCTTTAGATGAACAAAAGGGCTCTAGGCCATAAAGACGGCTCTACAGATAAGACAACTACTCAGCCTAAAATACTGCTGTAGTAGTTTTCTATTTCTCCCATAATAAATTACCACACTATTGGTGTCTTAAGACAATACAAATTTATTATCTTAATGGTTTTGTGAGAATTTCCACACAGAGATCACTCATTTAAAATCCAACTGTCAACAGAACTGTGATCCATTCTGGAAGCTCTAGAGAAGAATCTAGTTCCTTTCCTTTTCCAGCATCTAGAGCCGTCTGCATTCCTTGGCTTGTGGCCTATTTCCCCCATCTCCAAGCTCAAGAAATGGCGGCTTGAGTCCCTTTCACACTGTATCTGTTGATCTTCCTTTCTGCCTCTTCTTCCACTTTAAGGACACGTGATTAGATTGAGTCACTTATTTAATGCAGGCTAATTTTCTCATTTCAAGGGCAACTGATGAGCACTCGTAACTGAACCTACCATCCTAACTCTCTTTTGCCATGTAAAGTTAGATGTTCACAGGTTCTGGTGACTAGGATGTGGACATCTTTGGGAGTCATTATTGTGCCTGTTGTAACTGTTAAAATAATATGGACCTTTAATTATGAGTAAGGATATATAAACCAGGTATTTTACATTTAAAATGCTACATATGGGTCATCCTAGAGTTCACAAAATAAAAGGAAGAAGAACAACAAATTCTGAATTAAGATTTTTTTCCCACTAGGGAGTGGGAAAAACGGTTCATTGATTTTTGCAAGGGTGCCGAAAAATTCAATGAGTTAAGAATAGTTTTTTGAGTAAATGCTATAAGAACAACTGGACATCTATATTCACATCCTTCCTTAGACACCCCCCATACATACAAGATGAATCATAAACCTAAATGTACAAACTAAAACTACAAAGGTATTAGGAGAAAGCATAGGGGGAAAATCTTCATGAATTAGGTAATGTCTTCTTACATATGATACCAAAAGCATAAGCAACAACAGAAAAAAAGTAAATAAATTTAAAATCATTTGTTCTACAAACAAAACCATCAATAAGGTGAAAAGACCACCCATAACATTGGAGAAAATATTTGCAAAATATATTTAATAAGGGACTTGTATCAAACATACTTAAAAAATCTCTTATAACTCCATACCAATAAGATTTAAAATCCAATTAAAAAGTGGACCAAAGACCTGAATAGGTGTCTCCCCAAAGAAGACATACAAATGCCCAATAAACACATGAAAAGATGTTCAACATCATTAGTCATTAGGAAAATGCAAATTAAAACCACAATGAGATATGACTTCATACTCACTGTGATGACTATAATTTTTAAATATAGGCAATAACAAGTGTTGGTAGGAAGGCAGAGACACTGGACATATCATGTATTGCTAATGGGATTGTAAAATAGTGCATCCATTTTAGAAAACAGTTTGACAGTTCCTTGAAACATTAAACATAGGATTACTGTGTGACCAAGAAATTCCACTCCTGTTCATATTGCCAAGATAACTGGAGGTATATGTCCATACAAAAACGTGTACACGGATGCTTATAACAGCTTTATTCATAATAGCCCCAAATTAGAAACAACCTGAATGTTCATGAAATGATAAATGGAAAAATAGAACGTGGTATAGACATACAATGGATAATATTTGCCAATAAAACCAAATGAAGTGCTGATACATACTACAATGTAGATTAACCTTGAAAACATTATGCTGAGTGAAGTCCATCACAAGAACAATACAAATCCATTTAGATGAAATGTATTATTCTACGGTTTATATGAAAGGTCCAGAATGGGCAAAGAGTATAGATTTAGGGGTAGCTAGAGTGGAGAAAACAGAGATGGGGGAATGGGAAGTGAGTACTAATGGGTATAGAGTTTGTTTTGAGGGTGATGAAAATGTTCTGGAATTAGATTGTGTTGACAGTTCTACAACTCTGTGAATGTACTAAAAACCATTGAACCATACATTTTAAATGGGTAATTTATATGGTGTTTGAATTAGTCTTGTCCAAAACTTAAAAAAAAAAAAAGGAGTGGCAAAACTAATGTGTAATTGTGGCACGTAGGTATCTGAGGGGCTGCCATAGTTGTGCTATGACGACCTGTTAAAGGTGATTCCTGGAAGTCAAACAATGCTAGAAATTGCCTTATAATACATTAACAGTTACCTATTAGTGTTAATGCTTGTGAAAAATTGCTTCTCTCACGTATATGACTCCCATTAGAAGAATGTGGCTCTAACATCATCTTGATATACCTGGCTGCCTGCAGTTGGCCATGAACAGCAGGACTGATCACTTTAAAAAGACTGACAAGTGAGTTTGCTCACACTTAAAGTGAGCATAATAACATCGTCTTTTTGTGGTTTGTTGTAGACTGAGAGATACTGCATGCAGGTGCTTTGCATAGTGCTTGGCACCTGGTGTTTGCTAAGTAACCTAGAAGATATCTTAAAGCGGACATTACGCCCTGAATTGCCTGCAGGGGGCAAACCTTTATATCATCTGCTTTCTGGATGTTTTACCTGGTTATCCGATGTACTTCAAACTCAACATGTCCCATACACATACCTTTCCCCAAGGCCACTCTTCTGTTATCCCAAATCCTTCCCCTCACCCCTACTCCCTCATCCCCAGCTTGATCAGCCACTGAGTTGTAATGATTCTACTTCCTGAGTGGGCTTTGGTTCTATGGTTTAAGGCCACATCACCTCTCACCTCCGTGACTGCTACCCCATTCTGATTGGTCTTTTTAATCTCATGTGGTTGCACTTACTCCTATAATGAAATAGCATGCAATTATAGAAAACACAAAATAGGGTGCCTGGGTGGCTCAGTGGGTTAAAACCTCTGCCTTCAGCTCAGGTCATGATCTCAGGGTCCTGGGATCGAGGCCTGTGTCGGGCTCTCTGCTCAGCGGGGAGCCTGCTTTCTCCTCTCTCTCTGCCTGCCTCTCTGCCTACTTGTGATCTCTCTCCCTCTGTGAAATGAATAAATAAAATCTTAAAAAAAAAACAACACACAAAACAAGAAAAAGAATAAAGAAGTTCTAGTAGGGAAATATATCAAAGATAGGTTAATTAAAAATAAAGGGCTGACTAGTGTGTAAGATGTGCTATGATTTATGAAAAAAACAAAAATATGTATGCCACACATAATACACCTATATATACAAATATATATGTATATATACATATTTTATACATATGTATATTTTCATCACTGTTATATTTGCCTAAATATTCTCTAGAAGAATATTCACACAAACTAATAAAAGTTTTGCCTGTTTGTGGGGATGGGCAGTGACTGGGCATGTGGACAATGAGGGTGAGAGAAATGAAAGTTCCCTGTATAGTGTTTTAAATATTTTTCTTATCTTTTAACAACTAATATTCATTGCTTTCTCAAATCACTAAATCCAAATTATAAAAAACAAACAAACAAACAAACTGAGAAACCACTGCAAAATGTTACCAGAAAAAAAAATATTGACAATTTTGAGTTTGAATAGATCACTTGAGGGAGTTGGAATGTGGCGCTATTTGTTCTAATGCTTTGATTATCACTTAAATGATGTCTAGTACTCAGATGCAAAATAATATCACTAAGTTGACCAAGAAGATGAATAAAATCTCTGGAGTTACGTAAGTATGGTTTTAAAAGAAGGGGTAAAAAGACTTCAGATGATTTAGCACCTGCTCTGACTTCACCTCAAACTGACCTTGATAGGGAAAAGTGTTCCTCTGGAGGAGGCTTCAGACTGTATGGTCAGACAGTTGATACCAGTGCAGTGGAGACAGAGAATAAAGGAATTTTGCACGCTTGAACAAAATCCATACACCACTTAATTAAAGTCAGTCTTGGTTGGGAACACCCCTGGCAAGACCCTTCTCTTAGATGAAGGAAAGGGTGCTACTAAGGGAATTGGCGAGCTGGGCCCAAAGCACTTGCCTAGCATCTGACGCTGCAGTTATTATATTTAGGAATAGAGCAACTGTGAGCACTATCCCCTGAGAATGGGTATACAGCATGGAGGAATGGGGCTGCTGAGAAGACCTCAGCATAAGAACCCACTCTGGTTCTGATCTGGTCTCTGCCATTATCCAGTTAGGTTACTGTGAGTGACCTCAGTTTCCCTGTTTGCAAAATACATTTATGGATGAAGGTAATTTGTGAGATTCCTTCATTTTTTAGAATTCTGTGAAGTCAACTAGAAAATCAATATGCATCTCATTGGGCGCCTGGGTGGCTCAGTCAGTTAAGCGGCTGCCTTCGGCTCAGGTCATGATCCCAGGGTCCTGGGATCGAGCCCCACATTGGGCTTCCTGCTCTGCAGAGAGCCTGCTTCTCCCTCTCCCTCTGCCTGCTGCTCTGCCTACTTGTGCTTACTCTCTTTCTGTCAAATAAATAAATGAAGTCTTTAAAAAAAATATGGATCTCATCCATCTGGGTGCATTTATTATTATATTTTTGTATGATTTTGAATAAGAGGGACTCATTATTTTCATGCTAATGAATAAAATACAAGGAAAACACCAAAAACCAAAGGTCATTCTCAAAGATGAGAATTATTCACCAAGAAATCCCCCAAATTTAAAAAACCTACCCACTTGAGGGGTACCTGGGTGGCTTAGTCAGTTAAGCAACCAACTCTTGATTTTGGCTCAGGTCCTGATATCTGGGTCCTGGGATTGAGGCCTGCATCTGGCTCTGTACTCAGCACAGAGTCCACTTCACCCTCTACCTCTGCTCCTCCCCCTGCTCTCTCTCTCCTGCTGTCTCTCCCTCTCCTGCTGTCTCTTTCTTTCTCTTTCTCTCTCTCAAATAGGTAGATAAAATCTTTTAAAAAATTTTAAAAATTAAATTAAAAAACCTACTCACTTGAAATTTCTACACATTAAAAAAGGGGGGAGGGATCATGTTTTGATCAACTCTCTTCTCAACCATGCACATAACTTAGTAAGGTTATCTAATCTGAGCAATTTTAAGTTTTAAAGAAAAATAAATATATTTCTCCATGTCCTGGTTTACATGGTAACTGTCCTCATTACAGACCAACAACTATGTGAAATTTTTGTATTAATACAAATATGTAAGAATTTGTATTAATATCTTATGATTTGGGATATTTGTTTCTTCTTTTTCCTAGTGTTGAAACTATTTAAAAATGAAAACTACCCCTAGAGTATAAGAAGTACTATAACATTACCAGGTGTAATGGAATTACATGATTGGGATCAGGAGGTGAAGGACAGAGGGCATGTGTTGAACAACAATAGTGTCAAGTTAAGAGAAAGCATGAATCTGTTTGAGAAAGGAAGTCATGTGAATTGTGTGTGTGTGTGTCTGTCTGTCTTCCTAGGTCTTGGGAGAAATTAAATCTTCGTACAGAAAACAAAAAAAGTAGGCTCTTTCTCTATCCAACTCTTCACTCATTTTTCAGTTAGACAGCAAACACTTGATGAAACATCTATTTTGTAGAAGTGATTGTCATGCTCCTCATTGTTTCTCAGGTGTAGTTTCTTGCACAGAGGAAAGATTAAGTATCCTGTTGGGATGAACCAGGGTTTGTTCCTCAGTGGTAACCTATGATCTGCTTATGCACAGTCCAACAGGAGTTCCTAATGTGGAGAAGCGAGGGGGCAAAGAACTTATAGGCAGAGAGAATCACATAGGAAATGGTATTGAGTATAAATGGAGTGTAGACATCTGAGAACTGCCATCGGAATGGTATAACTTGAGTTAGACAAGAGGTAGAACAGTAGATGAGGAGGTATGTTGGGCCGTGATGGGACAGTACACACCCGTGCCATCCTAGACGTTGTGTCATCTTCTAGGGTTTCATTCTTCACTGGATGAAGCAGGTCTTATCTGCTATTAGCCAGCCTGTCCCTATGCTGTGTGGAGCAAAGCCGAGCATGACAATTCATGTACGTGCTTGGTGGTTTTTTTATTATTATTATTATTATGAGGACCTTCAGTACCAGTGATGCTTCCTTTCTCATGTTCCTTCCTTTCATAAGTCCCTTCCACCTTGCTGCCTGTATTCGGGGTATCTTAGCCCTGGCACAGAGAACCCAGCACATCTTCAGGCCTAGTTAGCTTCAGCCGTTGACAGGAATTGAAATGCTAATAATCTTTTTTTCTCTCTCTGAGTTCTTATAAAGAGACAAATGAGTCACACAGCTGCAAATCATCTGATGCCAGGAAGAATCTCTGACAGCTTCATTTGAAGTTCCAAAGTTCCTGTTTTATGGCTTGTTTAATGTTTGGTAAAAGATAGGCTGCTTAAATTAGAGAAATCTTGTGGTAGAGTCTCATGGTGAGTGACAAGTTTCTCCAAAAAAATTCTGAAAGAGAAGAAAATACACAATTTTCCAAGCTTGTGGAAAACAAAATAGTGTTTTCTTTTCTTTGGCTTATTTTTTGTTTAACTGTTTGCAGAGCGTGCAGTACTGTGTAACACAAATATTTTTCTCAGCTTGGTCCATTAGTTCAGGGCTTCTTCCAGCTTTACTCAAAACTGTCCTCTGTATATGTAAAACAATTCACAGCCAAGACTGGACAAGTATTCATGTATTGAAGAAAATAGAAAATAAACCAGAATAATCCTCAAATTATTGAGGATTATTGGAATAGATTGTCCACAGTGATTCCTTCATGGTAGGTTAAAGTCTGTTGGATAACACACATAGTGGGTGGTGAGGCTCATAATCTGAATGATTTTATCCTCACGTCTCATAGACCTATTCCCCTTTCATTGTTTTTCTCACATACTGGGCGAGAGCTCCAAGTCTACCACTGAAGATTGGTGAGTCTGTGGACAAGTCATCTTCTCACTCTCACTCTCAGTCTGTTTCTTCATTTTGAGAATCACAAGACTGCTTCCTAGTTCTTGGCGATATGACTACAACTTGGTAATAGGCAAAATCTGTCATTTTACACACGAGGAAATTGATTTTTAAAGAGGGTATGTGACAAAGTCCTAGAACAATAAGTCTCAGCCTCAGTCTCGGGAGCACTTTTACCTTGAGGGGACATTTGGCAACGTCTAGAGACATTTTGGGTTTCCTCAGGTAGGTTGTGGGAAGAGGAGCTGGTTTGGCATCTGATGCGTAGAGACCGAGGACTCTATTAAACATCCTACAATGATGAGGAGGCCAACAAAGCATCAACCAGCCCAAAATGTCAATAGTTCTGAAATTGAGCAGGTCTGACCTAGAATCCCAGAATCCAGGTTTAGAAACTAGGTCTACTCAATTCAAGTCTGAAGTCAAGCATTATACTATTTCGCTTATCAATGATAATGGTTTAATTCCTCCAGTAACCTCCTAAAGAGTGAAATGTACCATGACAGGCAAATGTGGGGAGATATTAGTTGTCTTACATGTACTAGAGAGCACATTTTAATTTATCCAGGTAAATCATGGAGAGTTTCACCTATTTGCAATGACAGTTGTGTAATTAGCAATGTAGTTTATCCTTTGATTGTGAAAGATCATTTTTATGTTTGCCAGAGAATCCATGCCTGTCTTTGAGGGTTGCTTTCAAATCACTCCACATCCCTCTGTCTTTCTGTCTATATCTATCTCCATTCTTTGATCTCGAATGATACTTGTCAGCCTGCACTCTCTAATGTTGTAATTTTCCACAAATCTACAGATGAACTGAATCTAAGCCGGACACCCATAAGACAAAAGCTCTGAAAGAAGAAGCCCTATAACCCCCCAAAGGTCTCATCTGATATTGGCTGAATCCTAAAGTCTGGATTCCGGAGCTTCAGTAACATAAGTGGGCCCCAAACAAGCCGAACTGTCAGAGCAAAGTGTCTGTGTTCTATTTGTTATCCAGGGTTTTTAATTGCTGAAGAAGTTAATGGAATTGTCAGACCATTGATAAAAGTGGATCCTGAAGAACAAGAGGCAGATTTAATGAGCAGCTCACCTCTGTCCTCCCAGTGCAGTATGCTTGCTATCCCAGGCCTGACACCCCTTTGTTCCAACCTTCTCTAACATGTCTGACTTACCAAAGAGAAAGTGGTCAGTTTTCCCTATAATTGCTTTCAAACTTTTGTCTCTGATAAGTGCCTTCATTTAGCTTGTTCTACAAATCGCCCCTTTAAGGCTTATTCTGAATATGCTTCTTGGAGTATGTACAGTGATTAGATTGAATGTGCTGCTCTAGGTGAGGCCTAACAAAACACACTGCATTTTTTAAAAATAATAATGGAGCAGAATAATCTTTAATATAGGCTTTTATTAAAATAACTCATATCTCTCTTCAGGTCAATATGCTGTAGTACCTTCCCATTAAGGAGATATTATGTCCTTTTATTACATTCTGCGAGACTCATTATTCTGCATTTATCTGCATTGAATTTTCTATCTATTAGCCCAGGTATTTAAGTGAGCTAATTCTTTTCCTACCTGAGGATTGTTTTTCAGGGATGACCTTTCCTCCCAATTTAGCATCATCTGCAAACCAGAACACTGGAGTGTAAGTAATGTGCTTGCAGTCAGTTATTTAAGATCCATAATAGCGGGCTATCCAATATCATTTTTGGACCAAGGTAGCTCTGCTGCGAGTAGCTTAGCTGTGATTATGTCCTTTATCTCCTATTTCAAAACATAAGAAGGCTTGATTGTAATAAAAGCAAGAAAAAAATACCTTGATTAAAACAAAACCTCAGTTTAAGTAGAAGTTTCTTCTGCTTGATTTCTTTGTAATGCAGTGTCCTCCAGGATGAATCTGCAGAGCACCTCTCACATCCTGGCAGGTAACTATTCACTTTAAAACCCTGGGTCACCAAGATAGACATCACTTAGACCTGGAAAATTGGTGCAATTAATTCCAGGCCTCTACTTCAGAAGTCCCTGAACTGGTAACTGTGGGTCAGTGACTCAAGGAGGGGGGTGGGGCAAAGAATGGAACACAGCTCAGCTACTTATCTGCAAGGATTTCCTAAGTTAAAACAGAGGAATGTGCCTGCTTGTCCACACACTGTTTAGGGAGAAACCATCCATTTGTGAAATATTTTTACCTTCAAGTCTGCGTTTAATATCACCTGATTTTCTCTGAATAAGATGGTAGAGACAACATGGGTGTTTCAGAGTGACTCCTTCCTGCTCTGAAAGCTATCCGTGACCCACACACTCCTGAGAAGGCTGATCTTCGATCATACGAATTTGGAGTAAGAAGAGTTAGCAAACATATGAGTAAATAGATGTAAATGGTCCATGTAAACAGTATGGTTGTTGCTCCAAAGCACAAAGATAACGATTGCACTCTACTTTATTAGAGGACTGAATTGTTCTCTAATAACTTACAATGTATTTAAAGGCTTAGAACAATGCAGATTTATTGCTTTGCAATCCCTTAGGTCAAAATCCACTATAGGTCTCACCAGGTTAAAACTGAGTCGATGGCAGCAGTCCTGTGTTCCTTTCTGAAGGCTCTAGAGGCAAATCCATTTCCTGCTCATTCAGGTTGTTGGGCAGAATTCAGTTACTTGCAATTTTAGGACTGAGGTTCCACAGCTTTGCTAGGTGCCAGTTTAGCAACATTCCCAGCTTCTACAGACCTCCACATTCCCTGGCTTGCAGCTTCCTTCATCTATCTTCAGTACCAACAGTGGTGTGTCAAGTCCCTCCCACGCTTGGAATCTCTCCTGCCTCTTCCTCCATCACATCTCTCTGACTTCCACAGGGAAAAGTCATCTGTTTTTAAGAGTTCATGTGATTAGACTGAATATACTGGATAATCCAGGATGATCTCATCTCAAAATCTATAACCATTAATTACATCTGCAAAGTCCCTTTTGCCATGTAATATAATGTATTCCCAGGTTCTCAGAATTGGGACAAAGATATCTTTGGGGGGGAGGGCATTGTTCAGCCTTCTACAGGACTTTTCTTTCTTTCTTTTTAATTTGATTAGGACTAAAATTACAGTGTAGAGTTTCAAACTTATCAAGGTCTCATGAGTTAGTCTGTGATTAGTCTATTTCCTGACCATGTTTGACCTCAGCAAGCTGGATTTCTAATTAAAGCCACAAATAGCTCTTATCTGGACTCCAAATGTTTGTTGCTGTTTTGGTAACATTATCCTTGTATATACATGATAATGTACTTGCTCATTGATTAATTTATACACATTTATCGATTTCCTACTTTATACCATAGACACCATTATTAACATCACTGCGAATCCACCTAGCTTGAGTCATCTTGATCAGGTCAGTCCAAATTTCCTGTTATGTTTTATATTTGAGATATACACCTTTTTACCTGCACAGCCCTTGGATGGAGAGCTAGAAATTCAGTTCCCGTGGTTAGTGTATATATTATGGTATTACGGATTGAGGGGATGAGTCTAGGAGTCGGAAATCCTAATCTCCCTAGGAATGTTTTAGGAAAGTTTTGGATTAGAATAATCCCTCTTCCTCATCAATCTGCCTATCCAAGTCTTCAGAGGAAACAATCATTAGAGGTAATGAAGTATTTCTCCAGAATCTTAGTATCATTGAGTATAAGGACATCCCAAGACCACTTTCAGGTTTCTGTGATACCTGGGCAAAACTGTGGTAATTCTGCTAAGTCCATTTTCAGAGACCAGGTTCCTCTCTGAGTTGTTTCTGGAGAGACTAGAGGTTTTCCTTCTTTTCTGGATGTTTTGGGTATCAGTTATACGGTAGACAGATTAACTTAACAGCCCATCCCCCAGATAGCTACTTCCTAAGCCCTATGTCTTGTGAATATGTTATGTTACATGGCAAAAGGAAATTATGGTTGTAGATGGAATTACTAATCAGTTGAGCTTTAGACTGGGAGATTATCCTTGATTATCCAGGTTCAATCCACGTAAGTGAAAGAGGGAGATGGGGGATTTAGTGGCAAAGTGATGACATGTGAGAAAGATTCAAGTAGCTGTTGCTGGCTTTGAAAATGGAAGGTGTTTACTAGCCAAGGAATGTAGGTGGACTCTAAAAGGTGAAAAGAGAGAAGGAAATGGATTCTAGGCTGGGGCCTCAGAAAGAAACATAGTTCTGCCCACGCCTTGATTTTAGCCCAGTGAGACTCATGTCAAATTTCTGATCCCTAGAACTGTGTCAGTGGCCCTCAGGCACACCCTCAGCTTTCTGTATTTCAGACTCCAAGCAAGAGGGTTCAAGATCCTTCTACTGCAGCAGAAAGTGGGATATATGCAGCCGCGTCTCCTTTGTCAGCTGGAGTGGGTATGCTGGCCCAGGGGAATGCATAGATTTCAAGGGGCTGCATCTTGTATATTTTTTTCTCCTTTCGCTGTAAGTAAACTCAATGCAACTGGGGCCTAGCGTGCATGCTGTTTCTTCTCAGTGACCTTCTCTGCATGGCACTTAACCGCCTTTTAATGTTGGCTGTACAGCTTGGCCACTCAGTGAGCAGTGAAACAGAAAGATTAATTAATAATACACAATATAGAGGGATGCCTGGCTGGCTCAGTTGGTTGAGCATCCAACTCTTGGTTTCAGCTCAGGTCATGGTCTCGGGGTTGTGAGACGGAGCCCCTTGTGGGGCTCCACCCTCACCAGGGAGTCTGTTTCTGTCCCTCTCCCGCTGCCCCTCGCCTGCTCATGCTGTCTCTTTCTCTCTCAAATAAACAAATAAATCCTTAAAAAATAATATAAAATATAGGAACATTTACTATTAACATTGTTCTGTGTGCCTCAGTTTCCTTCTTCACTTATAAAGTTGAGAGGACCAGATGATTTGCTCCCTGGGATTCCAGCAAGCTCATCAAGAGTCTACAGTTCCATGACAATGCAGACTTCTAAAACATAGCTCATTTCTAATCCCCCACGCACCACAATTTATTGCATATTTTCTATAATACTATTTCTAATACAGTATTCTTCAACTTCTGTGTTAGAGTACAGTGTTCATCTTAGTGATGGGTTTAACATCAGTTAAAATATACCGTGTCCTAAAAGTAGTTCTTAAGTCTTCCACACAGAGATAAATACCTATGGCTGAAGTGGACTACATCTTTTTCCCCCCTGCATTGTTTGCAATTAGGTCATACATACAGCCTAGAGGATGGGCTATGGATTCTGAAGTCAGGCTGCCTTCACTAGAGTCCTTTCTCTGTAACTCACCAAGAAAGATTTAATATAATTGACTAAATATTCCCCAATTGTAGGGTTGGTGTATGAACTAAATAAAAGAAAGCAAGCAAAGCATTTGGAACAGTTCCTGGAACATCATAAGTATGCAATCAGCTTCTTAAACTTTGCAGTGTTTCTGGTCAGTGCATTTTTTAGTGACACATTTAGTATTTTGTCATTATCACTCTTACTATATACAGAGGTCTTTCAGGTGGATTGTATCATTATGAAGTAGCTAACTAATACATGAAAATAAAACCACAGGCTCATCGTTTCCCCGCTGACCATGTTAAATTGTGTGTGTGGGGGGGGGAGGGTATTATACAAACTGAAAACTAAAACCAGTTTCCTCACTTGATGATGGCACACTGAGTTCTTCACAATAGCAGGAAGCTCATATATCTTTTGGCTTCTCAACTCTGCATTTTTTCAACAGAACACAAAACAAACTTTCATAATAATAAATTATAGCTATTATTGTAATTCTCAGTTGGCCTGAGATTTCTGTTAAGAAATGTTTCCACATTCTTCACCCTCTCCAGGCATCCATGCCTCAAGAATGAGAATACTATTTTTCTCTCAAAACACTAACACTGGGACCAAGTGAGACCAGCGGTTGCTCTTTATTCCATTCCTGGGAAGCAATGGAATGAAAATAGAATGAAAATGCATGCAATTTCATGTAAGCCCCCTAGCAACTCTCAAATAAACATCCAATTTACCCTGTTTTGTAAATGAGAAGACCAGGGCCAGATAGAGATGAAATTACCTAGTGAGGTCACTCAACTAGAAGTGGAGAGAGCTGTGGTTGGGATCCAAGGATCTCCCTGATAGACACCCAGGTCTTTAGTGTTGGATACATGTTACGTGGTTGAATGTGGGTGACTCCATTTTTTTCAGGCCTGATTCTGAAACCATGTAGAATTTCAAGCATTTCTAATGTATTATTATATGTGATATTTTTATGAGAGCACTCAATCTATTTCCTCTCCTATAAAACAGGAATGCTTTTCTATTAAGTTAACAGAGGATAAGCAGCAGATAAATATCATGTGACACTTGTGTATATGTTTTTTAAGACTTTAGCTTATGCAGTTCATCTAGCATCCTTAAATTTATAAAGATCCTGTGGCTTTTTAACTTCCTTATTAAGTATGGATTCATTCTCCTACTTTGATAGCATCCTCTGGGACAACTGTTTTTATAGAGTTTGTGGCTTACTAAGAAGATGGCACTTTGTTGGTGACTGAAACACCTCTAAATTAATTACAGCCTGAATGTATTGACCAGAAAATCAATAGATGCCCCATGAATTAGACTTTAGGTACTTGTGTGATGTGTGCAGTGTAAGGTTGGCTTTTTGCTAAGCATTACCATGGCTCACTCTGAATTTCTTCTACCTATGGAGCATGGGCCTTAAATCCCTGGCTACCATATAGCAAGGACTGAACACAGCCAATCCCATTCTCAGAAGCACTCAGTGTCATTGTCTTTATGTCAGCATGAAGGAATGGGACGTCCATTTGGTCCATTTGGTTCAGCACCTATGAGGACCTGCTTCAGAGGTATCAGTCCTTCCACAGCGAACAAGCTAAAACTCTATTTCTTTGGGGATATGCAACCTATTATAAAGACTTCACCACTATACCTCATTGTCGTGAGTCAGGTTCGGTAGCCAAGAAAATGTCATGCGAAATGACAGATGTTGGCGAGGTTGCAGAGAAAGGGGAACCCTCCTACACTGTTGGTGGGAATGCAAACTGGTGCAGCCACTCTGGAAAACAGTATGGAGATTCCTCAAAAAGTTGAAAATGGAGCTACCCTACGACCCAGCAATCGCACTACTGGGTATTTATCCTAAAGACACAAAGGTAGTGTTCCTCAGGGGCACGTGCACCCGAATGTTTATAGCAGCAATGTCCACAATAGCCAAACTATGGAAAGAACCTAGATGTCCATCAACAGATGAATGGATAAAGAAGATGTGGTATATATATACAATGGAATATTATGCAGCTATCAAAAGAAACGAAATCTTGCCATTCGCAACGACATGGATGGAACTGGAGGGTATTATGCTGAGCGAAATAAGTCAATCAGAGAAAGACAATTATCATATGATCTCTCTGATATGAGGAACTTGAGGGGCAGGGTGGGGGGTTGTGGGGGGTAGGGAGGGAAAAATAATGAAACAAGATGGGATGGGGAAGGAGACAAACCATAAGAGACTCCTAATCTCATAAAACAAACTGAGGGTTACTGGGGGGTGGGAGGGTAGGGATAGGGTGGATGGGTTATGGACATTGGGGAGGGTTTGTGCTTTGGTGAATGCTGTGAAAGATGTAAGCCTGATGATTCACAGACCTGTACCCCTTGGGCAAAGAATAAAAATAAAATTAAAAAAAAAAAAAAAAAAAGAAAATGTCATGCTTAACTCTGTTCTTTTGGGGAGGATCCTCCCCTTTTTTCTCCTCTGGGTCTTAGGATGGGAGATGGCACTTAAACTTCCTTGTATTTTGCTGCTCACTTTGTGATTCTGTATCTTTGTAAAAAGCTCACCCATTTTGAAGATCAAGAACTTGTTTCCTTATCTTCCACTAAAACCATGTTGTTAGGCTTTACAAAGATTAACACAGCTCCATGGGGGTTAGATGGCTTCAATCTCTTCTGTGTCATAGACAAATGACCACTCACACACCTAAGAAGGTGCAAAAAGCAAAAAGCTGCTTACTAGACATAAAAACAACCATTTGTTTCCTACTGTTGCTGAAACTAGAGAGTTGTCTGTGCTCACTAACTTTTTATGGCGTGCTCTTTGTGCTTCCTCACACTTTGACTTTTTTTCTACTTTTGTCTACTATAATCTCTCTGTTTTAGAGAATCATCCAATGTTAAAATTTGGACAAGTTTGGGGCAATTCTTATTTCACTCTTCTAAAAAAAATTTAATAATGCCAACCCCCCAAAAGCCATATCCATCTTCAGGGATGTCCAGGAGGGAGAAAACCACAACCCACCATTATTTGACATTGCACAGATGACATAAATTTAAAACAGAAAGATTGTCTACAATTCTCTTGACTTTGTGATACCTTCTTATAATATGTCATTCTGACACTTATAACTAGATGAACTGCGGCAAAACCCATAAATAAAAAAGTGCTACAACAATGCAGAATAACCTTAATTACCTGGATCTAATGTTGAAGATTGAAAGTAAGATGGTAGGGGAGAAAAAGTATAAGAGGAAGAAGTAAAATAATTTGCAGATGGTTCTTCTCTAAAAGCAGAATGAGTAAAATCTCTTTCTAGGGTCTTAAATAATTGAAATTCTATCAAACACATATATCCCCCTGTAACAGGTTCACACAATTTTCACAACACTGTACGTTGTTACTTTCTTTGGCTTTTGCTTCTCTGCACTCCCCGAGGATGTTCTCCAATGATTATTTCTTTCTGTCTTTATTTTGCTGCTGCTTCTTTTTTTTTTTTTTACTCCAACCCCCTCCTGTTCCCTGAGGAAGTCTGCAGCCATAATGCTGAAGCGCTGCTAAATGCAATAAGGCAAAAATCATCACGGCTTGATGGCACCAGAGTGCCAGCGCTTTGGATAAAGAATTATCCCACTAACACAGCATGAACCAGCCAAAAGGAAAAAGAAGAAAACAATCCACAAACTCATGGCGTATTTATTTTTTATGAGCCTAAGAACCTTTATTTAAAAAAGATAAAATGGAAATCATTGGATGAGTATATTTGAAGGCGGGACTCTCAGAGGCAATTTGGACCAGCTGTGGTTTGTGTGCTGCTCCTTGCCATGGGGCTATTGAGCTGGGAGGTAGATACACATGGTCCACGAACTTCAACCTGAAATAAAAGGTATCCTCTTTGATTTGTTCTTTGGAACAAAAGCTACGATTTTAAAACAAGGTTTCTCTAATTGGAAATTTTTTAAAAAATGAGTTGAATGAGTTCTGGGTTTAAACTAGTAAGGAGAAAAACATGTTTTCTCTTGAAGTCTCAACCTAGGTTATAATAAATATTAAATATTTATGTTATATGTGTGTGTATATAACACTTATGCTTTCTCTTAGTAAGCTTTACCCATAAAATAGGAACTTTCCTTGCTCTCCTACTTATGTTACCCTTACCTTCCCCCAAAGCACAAGCATTCATGCTGGGGCTTTGATTAAGTTCTCTCTCTTTCTCTCTGTGTCTCTCTGCTCAAACTCAGACGTATGATTTAATCATCATGGACTTAGGCATTCACTATGATGCCATGAATAAGTATGGTGGAGTGATCCAGTTTAATTTAGCTTGGGCATGATTAAGATTTTCCTTAATTTCATTGTAAAGTTACCCTGTAGCCAAATCCAAATATTGCTTGTGCAGGTTTCAGGTTGCCAACTAATTCTTCATTGGAAATTGTTGTATGTGTATATAGATGAAGATTTATGGATTTATTTGGAGTTCATCTTCTTTCTGTTTTTCCCATTTAACACATTTCTCAACTTTATTTAGATGGTCAGCAAGCAGAAGAACATCTCCTGCGGTAGACAAACAGATCGCCTTTATTAGTTTAGACATTTTTGCAGCAAATTTCAAATCGCAGACCCAATTCCTAGTACTGAGTGCTACATTTCACAACAAATTACGAGGAATTCTGCACAAAGAAAAGGCCCTTTTTGATTATTTTACTTCTGTACATTTTGTTTAGCTACTAATAGGATTTTAATGATGATATTACTAACTATGATAGGCGACAGGGCCTGCAAAGCAGCCCTGTTAGGAAATTCATTTTTTTGTTTCATTGCACTGCTCTCTGGATTGCTTCTATCTGTATTTCTGGGGTTTGTTTCCTTTTCTTCTTTTTAAATCCCAGTTAAGTATGGTGCTGTTTATAAGATGGAATCGCTGAAGAAAAATTAGTAACTTAAGCAAAATTTTCTTGAGGGATTTTAAAAATTCAGTGTTCTATAGTCCTAGAATAGAACTCTTAAAGGTAAGGGGAGGCTTTGGAGGGCAGTTATTTTGTATGTTATTTTTCCATGACAATGTGTCAGGTTAATGGGAGGAAAAGACTAGAAACCAGGTTTGGTTTAGTGTGCTTGCTTTGAGACATTCATTTTCTAAGCGACAAATTCCCAAGCAATGCTTTTGTGGACCAGTTTCTATCAGTAGTTTTGTGACCCATTGGATGGCATGGGAATGACATTATCACTACAGCTCCATTTGTGGCTTTTAACATACATTGTTGTGGCCTTTGTCCCGTGGGTGAGACATCATTCTGTCCTCTGAGATTATGTGAGTTCAGGGGAAAGGGGCATTTTAGAATGTAAGTTTGTAAGGTATAGTAGAGAGTGTGTGTGTGTGTGTGTAGGTGTAAAAGTTGACATTCCAGCAAAGATACTTACTACTTACCTCACCTGGAATAAACAATTTTTATTTTACTAATTTTAATTTCCTTTTTTTGTTATTTGTTAAATTGATGCATTTGGCTAATTGCTATGACAAATGATACCTAAACTCAGTCATTGAAAAAAAAAATTATTGCTCACTTATGTTACTTTCTGGTGTGTGTTCTTGCTCAGGTGACTTTTTTGGGGTCACTCTTCTCCAAGAATCTATTTAGGACTGTAATTCCAACATCTCACAAGAGCCTTGAAATGTATCACTGTATTCTTCATTTGCACAGCAAATGAAGGTGAAAAGAGAGCCTGGAGTATCATAGGGAAAGTTTTCTAGAGACCAGTCCTCTAAGTAGCATAAAGAAACATAAACCACGTTTCTTTGGGTAGAATTCAGCCCAGTAACAGGTGTGGCCCTGCCCAAATATAAGATCAGCTGGAACATTATTACGTCAAGTTGTATATCTGGGGAGGTGATATGGAGAATGCACAGCCTTATCTCTGCCAAGTAGGAGAAATCATAGCAACTATCTCTCAAATCTGTTCTGAGCAAAAAGAGAGATAATACATATAAAATAATATCTGGTATGTGATAAACACTTGAATTGTGGGGAAAACAAATAAAACAGAAATAAAAGATCAAAATAATCATATTTTATAGGGCTAACGTGATAAATGCCAAAGAGAAGTACAGGCAGATTATTATGGGAATTCAGAGGCACAGCGATCGTTGTTCACTGTGAGGATCGATGTGACCACCTTAAATGTGGGACACCCCCACTTATGTCCTCAGTGACTTAACTCTTCACTCCTGTATTTTCCTTTGGTGATCTCTTGTGTCTTCCTATGGCTTCTATTACCACGTATAGATGACAGTTAGTACTGAATCGGCATCTGCCTCTTTGATTCCTCTCCATATGTATATTTGATTCCTCTCCATATGTATATTCAAGTGCTTAATGGAATACTTCAAATTTTATTAGGCTCCAGCTGAGTTCATCACGCCTTCCTTTTCTGCATTTATTTCCACACTTCCCTTTCCCACAATCCTCTTTGCCTCTCTGTGTTCTTTACCCCCTATCAACTCCTTCTCTCTGAATCTTCTCATACAGTCAGCTACTAAGTCTTGACCAGCTTACCTCCCAGATACTGTCCCATTCCTTTCCTCCTATCTCACTTATGCTGCTTGAGGAACAACCATGTCTAATAGAGACTGCATGATTTCTCTGCCTTTGGCCTTGCTCCATCACACCACTGTCTTCACAGAAGCCAAAATGTCCCCTTCCCCCCCTCCCCTGGAAATAAATATCTAGTCAGCTAACTCCACTTCTGCAAGAATTTTGATTCCCTATCTTTATTAAGTGAGCATAGACTCCTTGGCATAGCTTAGAACACCCCAAACCATATCAGCTCTCTAGAATTCTAGCTTTTTCTTTTTCCACTTTTTCTCTCTACAACAACCATACTGAACATCTGCCCATTTTGCTCATGCATAATGGACTCTCTCATCTCTGGAACTTGCCACATGCTATTCCATCTGCCTGACATAGTTTTTCTTCCTACCCACCTGTGAGATTGTGATTTATAATAAGAAATATATATTTGGTCTTTGTCCCTGGCTCCTGACTCACAGCTCCCAAAATCTTGGAATTTCCTGAGCTATAAGAGTACTGGGAATATTTTTGTCATAATATTTGGTCTCTTGCCTTCAGTTCCTGAAAATCACTTCAGAGCCATAAAGGTAGAATGGGTGTCTTGCTATTCATAACAAGCCCCTTTTCACCATAGCTGGGTTTATGTTAACAAGGTGACTTTTGGAAAATGCCTACGTGCCTTCTTACTGGAAGAATCAACCATGTGATTAGAAGTTTGAAACTTTCAGTCCCATTTCCCTGACCTCCTGAGTGGGAAGAAGGGCTGAGATTGAGTTTAATCACCAGTGGTCAGTGATTTAGCATTCATACCTATATACTGAAGCCTCCATAAAAAACCAAAAGGCTAAGGTTCAGAGAGCTTCTGGGCTGGTGGACATGTGGAGACTGAGGGAGAATATCACGCTGGAAATGTATGGAAGTTCCATAGCCTTTCCTTATACCTTGCCCTATATATCTCTTCCATCTAGCTGCTCCTAAGTTATATCTTTATTTTTTAATAATAAACCAATAACCTAATGAGAAAGCAGGTTTCCTGGGTTCTGTAAGCTCTCAGAAATCAATCAAACCCAAGGGAAGGGTCATTGAAACCTGTAGTCTAGGTTTGTGATTGGCATCTGAAGTGAATGGCAGTCTTGTGGGACTGAGCCCTTAACCTGTGGAATTTGATGCTCTCTCTAGGTAGATAGTATCAGAATTTAGTTGAATCGTAGGACACCCAGCTGGTGTTGGAGAATTGCTTGTTGGTATGGGGAAATACCCCTTCCTCACACACAAACACAAACATATTAGAACTAGGTGCTCAGAATCTTTAACTCCCATCTCCTCAAGTAATGAAAAAAGAAATCTAGCTCGATCTTACCTGTTTTTCAGAACTGTCTTCTCTATAATTTCCTCCAGGACCACTGTGATTCACTACTACTCCCTGACTCACCACCACTCCCTGACTCTTATATAAGTATCAAAGCACTCTACCTTTACTCTTCTGTATCCATTGACCAAACAAGTTTGTGGTTGCTTTATGTTTGAAACTAATGGTTTTCTACCACTGATTGATGATGGTAAGAACCATGAAGCTATGTTTGGGTTATAACATTTTTCATCTTTTTGTCCTCAGCAACTAGCCTGGTAGAATAAGACATTGATCATATTTTCGATAATTGTGGATGGCTTCAAGAATTGTCATTTAAAGTGAGCCTTGAAAATTGGAAGATTATGAAAACTAAAGCTAAGGGGTAGACAGTGGCCTCCTGCCATGAGAGTAAGGCACAGGCAAAGTCCTGGAGGCAGCTGCACACAGACTGAGTCTAGTGTGGCCACCTGAGGATCCTGGTCAAGGTCGTGAAGGGAGGAAATAACAGTTGCTTTCCTGCTGTCAGAAATGTATTCTCTTAAAGAGGAAAGAAGCTCACTCTAGGAGTTACTCTTTCAGACAGGGTAACATCCACATTTCTAGAGAAGCAGCTTTATGTTCAGCTTCTGGCATTTGGGATATGCCTTGGGCGGCGGCCCAGGAGCACTTGGATTCCATTGGGAATCCGCCTAGCAGCTACCCTTTCCTCCGTAACCCACTTGCAGAAGCTCCTTGCTCCTCTTCAGCTCAGGTTGCCCTCCAGTCACCCCAGCCACTCTGCAGATTGACTGTCTCCCGCTACAAAGAAAAGCAAGTCCCTGCCAGCTGCTACTTCATGGCTCTCAACTTCCTCCAGCAGCTGAGTGTGATCAGCTTTGCAACAGCATATGGAGACCTCTTCTTGGGGTATTTTGTTGTGACAGCAGCTGGGAACTTATCAGTTTGGAGAAATTCGTATTGAAAGGAGGGGAATGGTCAACACAGCTCGGCGGGGTGGGGGGTGGGGTAGATATATTCTTCTGTTTTCCCAGTCTCCCTTCTCCAGGGTGAAAGTTCAAAGGAAATGCATTTTACATACTTTGTTGTTATAGAGGAAATTGTCTTTTGTTCCCAAACCGCTAATGTTAGTTATTCCTTAAATAAGCCACCTCTACCACATCCTTTAATCTTATAGTATTGTCCTTTCCAGAGCTTATCTACGTCATGGATTTTCCTAATTTCAAAGTTGTAGTAGGAGTAGCTGATTAGGAGTAATGAAACATTTTTGCTCTACACTTAATTGCGGAATCAGTGTCCTGGTTTCCACAACTAGTAAGTACAAGGCTCTGTGATAAAGATACCAGGGAACATTTTTTATTGAGAAACCTGAGAATGCTTTCCATAATATAAACAATGAAATTGGGGTGTCTTTTGTGATATAAGTCACCAGTTGCTCTCCAGATTCTTTCTATTTCTTCTTAAGAATTTGTCATTCAAATATTTGTTAATTCTTTTTTTGATATTATTTGCATTGAAGATTATTCTAAATCATGAAGTTTTAATTTATTCTGTGGAATTTCAAAATTGAATGAATAATCTGTATTCTCTTTTATGACCATATTGGCATGAACTATATGCCTTTTAAGAATTCATTGTAATCCTCAGTAGATCATTCTGCTCATTTAGTGCATCCTCATACTCTCCGTGTTTTGGCAATTTGACTAATTTTCTCTGGCATAAGCATAGTAGTGGGCAGTGTGATAAGTTGTGTGTGTTGCAGGGAGCTAGGGGAAAGGCATATGGTGAGGGAAGGGATTCAGACTTAAAGGATCTAAGAAAAGGGAAAACATTTGTGATTCTGTAACTTGGGATACTGGCTTTATTTAGTGGGGAGAAGAGGCTGTGATTGGCATGCCCGATGGCATGGACAGTCCTTCTAGAGGGGCAGGGAAAACTGTTTCTTGACTTAGATGGTAGGTGCAAGGGATTTTTGCACTTCCTGTGTTTTGTGATAAAAAATGACTAGAAAAATAGTAATAATTTTAAAAAGTAGACTGTCAGGGTGCCTGGGTGACATAGTCTGACTCTGGTTTTAGCTCAGGTTGTGATCTTAGCATTGTGAGATTGACCCTTGCATCAGGCTCCACGGGAGGATGGAGTCTACTTGAGATTCTTTCTCCTGTTCCCTCCGCCCCTCCTGCTCATGCTTTGTCTCCCTCTCTCTTTCTAAAATAAATAAATAAGTAAGAATTGCAGACTGGCAAGAGGTGTCTAAAGAGTTTTAAAGACCATTAAAAGAATGAGACATCACAAAAATTAGGGAAATTAGATGAATATCAAGAAAGAGGGATATTTCACAGTGTGAAATGCTACGGACAAGTCCAGCATAAGTGGCCCTTGCATGAAATAATGACAGAAATCCTGGATGACACTAGCATTAGTAGTTCCATTGAAGCAGGTGGGATTTTCAATAAGTGTGAAATTAAAAATTATACAAATTTCTTTTAAAAAGAGTTTGTGAAGAGGAAGATTGAAATTGTTTTTAGTTAACTAATTTAGTAAATCTCTAATTCTATTCTGTATGATGCAATCATTTAGCAATTTACATAGCTTCCTCAAATAACTATTAAGTCTCTTTATACATTTATCCAACCTGTCCACCTAAATAAGGTTCAGTTTTCACCTCCTCTGAGAAACTTGTGTGTGAACAAAGTAAATGAAGTAGTCAGGGGAACTCACTGGCCCTATGGAAATGGAATCAGATTCCATTGAAAATATTAGTTTTATCTATGACATGAAATGTATCTCTCATATATATTTTTTCCTTCTGTTTGATAATGTACTTTGGTCACATGCTTTTCTCATATTGAATCCATGTAAAACATAGACCATGTAAGAAGTAGAAGAATTAGGCAATATGAAAAATACACTGCTCCAGAAAGCAAAGGGTTTTAGAAATTTGACATTTGTCTGGTCTCTGTAATTGGCTGACACACAGGAATTTTTTATTTGCCTTTCCATTTATTAGCCTGCCTTAATCGTATATCCTTCATATTTGGATTTTCCTATACCTTGATACTTGTCATTATTTCTTTCAATCTAATATTTCTAAAGTTTGTGTCTAGGCTGGATATTTTTCTTGAGCTCCAAACTTGTGTTTTTAATGATTAAGCGGATATTGTCACCTCGATATACTAAAGGAACCATAAATTTTATTTTCTGTGTCTCTCACTGCCCCCAATACTGACAAAGTCACTATGATATTTCCCATAACAATTAATGGAATTAACATGTACCCAGTAACACAGGCCAGATCTTTTCCAATCATCCTCATCTGTTACTTTTCACTTACCTTTGGATCCAATTATTTACCAATTACTAGCTTCCTAAATAAATATCTCTTACATCTAGCTGCTTTTTCCATCCCAACTACCATTGTCCTAATTTGAATTTTTTATCCCCGGACCAATGAGAGAGCGTCTTGAGTAGCTTTCTTGACTGTAGTTTCTACTCGCATCCAATTGAGTTAGCTTTCTAGAGTGCAAATATACTTATGTACAATACCCTCTTCAACTAGAGACTAATAGATGAAATCTAAGCATTAGGAACCTCAGGATTTGGTTCATATCACTTTCTAGTCTCTCTTCTCTCCATTCTTGTTCCCTAATTTTTCTGCACTCTTCCTCACAAAGGTTATGTTCTAGTTAATACCTGATGACTATCAATTTTCCAAGTAGGTATTAGTGTTTCATGCCTCTGACCTTCCATTTGTGCCGTACGTGCTACTTGGATTGACTTTCCCTCCTAGTTTACTTACAACCATTATTTTCCATATGAAGCCCAAGTAATTCCTCTACTCTAAATTTTTTCTTACTTTTTGAAGGTAGCGTGGAGAGTTTTGTTCTATATTTTAGTTATTTTGCACATATTTCACTTTGACTCCTTAAATTCTACTGCAGTTATTTTTAAAGTCTCTCTTTAGGCCTATCTCTGTCTCTTCCAGGAGACTAAAATTTCACTGTGGGAAGGGCCAGATATGTTCACCATTTTATTCCCAACATTTAGCATAGTGAGTCCACAAAAATGTTTGCTGAATCACCAAATGAGGGAATGTGTTGGAAAACATGAGTGGGCAGTATGGGTGAGTCATTCTGGCAGAGCAGAAACTTTTGAGCAACTTCACAGCCACATGTAAAACATTTCAAAAGTTAATAAGGCCCAATTTAACTAAAGTAGAAGTTCTGCACTATTTTGTAGGGCAACACATCCCCATTAGTAACAAGGCTGGAATCATAAGTTAAAGTGTTCAGAGTAGGGCGCCTGCGTGGCTCAGTGGGTTAAAGCCTCTGCCTTCGGCTCAGGTCATGATCTCAGGGTCCTGGGATCGAGGCCTGCATCGGACTCCCTGCTTGGCAGGGAGCCTGCTTCCTCCTCTCTCTGCCTGCCTCTCTGCCTACTTGTGATCTCTCTCTCTGTCAAATAAATAAATAAATCTTAAAAGAAAAAAAAGTGTTCAGAGTATCCCCTTTGGGTCACTGAGGAAACATCAGCTGATTTCCTTCATTCCTCTTGATTATTTAATAGAAAGAATATTTTCCCTAGGTCCTCTTGGCTTAGTTACCATTACCACATGGATTCTGAATAGTGACCACCACCAGGCATTCCACCTGTACAAGCCCTATTGAAAAGAATAAATCAGTAAATGTTTTGCATGTGACTTGAAGGTATCTTAGTGTCCAATTTAGTCTGTAGCATTACTGAGCCAATCAGCTGAACCATAAGGCAGCTGCAAATTTGGATAATGCACAAAATGCTCAATTTGTTGGCCATATGTAGACGTAGACTTCGTGATGAATAAGCAAAGACTAAACCAATCCTTTTCTTATATGAAGAATGCCCATGCATGTTGATGAGCCATAAGATGCATCCTCTGCTGAGTCAGGAAAGCAGAAAAGGAAGCCCCCGCCCCGCCCCCGCCTTCCCTGCCAAAAAAATCCATCTTTTACAAAAAACAAGCATACAAACTCACACTAAGTTTCACTTGCCTAGAGGTTTAATTTATTCATACCTGTTAAGGACACAAAAGCCATTCAGTCTATTGACTTCTAGAATCAGTAAATTTATTACTAAAGATTTGTACATGGAAAGTGTGGTCAATGGAGACAATCCACTACTGCAGAAGGTCAATTGGACACATTAATGGCCAATTCTCTAAAGCATGAAGGATCATTTTAGGGCTAGCATTACTATTTGTAGTTAAATAGACAGGTAAATGTTAAAAGGGCAAACAAATTTCATTCCCCTAGGCATTCGTTAATGGCCAGAGAGACCAGGAAGTCAGCCTGCATATCCTACTCATCTGTCCCAGGCCCTTTGACTCCTGTTCTGGGGAACTAGAGTTATTTCTTGGTGCCCTCTAGCCATCTTTGGTCTAGGTGGCCTTAATTCTTAACTGGCCCAATGCGTGCCAGGCATGCTGTGAACGGCTGTCCCCCAGCTGTGCCACGGCCAGGAGGGGAGTCTCCTCTGCAGATTCTAGGCAGAATTTCAAAATGTGCAAAGTACGTCTTTCATGGCCTTTTAACCTGAATTCTACCTTCATCTTTTCCTGTTCTTGCCAAGTATCCTAGAATTTCGTGGTGCCCCTCTCCATTGTCCTGTGGCAGAATGACTCTGTCACTTCACTACTGAATTTCACCTAAGACGATCGTCTCAAAGTAACACCACGGGCGGGTGACTCTTCTTCGCCTCTCCACATCCACTCTACCCTGTCCTTTGAGCTACTGCCTATGGAATTTTCGGTCGATAACAATTATCTGACAGAATATATCAGACAAGTCTGTTTAGCAAGACCTCTGATTATTTTAATATGAGGAGGACGTATTTGTGGAAATTTTGGGTGGCATGGCAGGATATAAATTTATTTCGGCAAAGGGGACTTTTGGAGATTGCAAATCATACCACTTTTATGACTGGTAGTTTGGGTCTGAAATTTGCCATTATAAGAGAACAAAACAAAACCTAGTGCCATAGATTTTTTTCTAACATATCTCAATTCTTAGTTTCTCTGGAAAGTGTTCCCTGGATATTTCAGCTCACGGTGATCCTGCCCTAGAGATTGTAAAGAGAAGTAAATGGTAAATAACATACCCCTCAGGTTGGAGAGAGGCCTTCATATGTCACTGGACCTGAGGAGTTATGGTGCATTTGCTCACTTACAAAGTTTTCTACCCATTGGGCACTCAGAATATTTTTCATATATATAACCCCTCATAACTAGGAGCCATTTTTTTTGTCCTGTGCTCCTGCTTTCAATGGGGTCATTTGAAAAAGGTACAGAAACTGCATTCTAAGCTCCCAGAGGCATCTTGGTTTGCAGAAGGCTAGAGACTGGCTCCAGGGCTTGCAAATGCGAGAGAGGGTGTTTCACCTCAGTGTCCCTGAATCCCAGCCAACTCGGGTTAATAGTGCCCAAAAGTCATTTTCTGGCCTACTCACATGGTTGGAAGGGGACGGCGTGATGGCGGCAATTTCAGACATCCGCCTCCCAGATGAGCATGGCCATATGGACTCAGAGCTGGAAGGGAAAGTATGATGAGTTTGGAGGCAGCAAATATGAATGAGCAAGGAAGCAGTTTGAGCCAGGATGCCAGGAAGAGCAGGGCACAAATGAGGAAAAATTGTTCGGAGGAAACAGCTTACGTCTGGGGAGCAGGATACCTGAGTTTTTCCTGGCTCTACCTCTGTTCAGCTAAGTGACCTTGGAGAAGCTACTTATTCTGTCTAGGAGATTTCTGTGGATTTTTTTCCCCCCTGTATCTATGTGTGTGAGAAACAAAATGAATTGCTTCACCCATATAGTTTCTTCTAGCTCCAGAACTCTGAAGGAGGGAGTCTTGAACAGCATTTAGTTACTAAATAATTACATTATACTTTTAAGTCAGCAAACATACCTACATCTCAGTTTTATTTGTTTATATATGAAATAGAAAGTACCCATGACTGCCTTATACTTTCCTCAAGACAATCTAATGACTAATTCTGTTACCATTAGTCATATGTGCATTATGCATACACTTTTATGTTTGCTCTCATTCAGTCTCCTCAAGAGTCCTATGAAATAATGATTATCCCCTTTTTAAAGATGTGGAAACTAAAGGTCAGAGTATAACATTTCCCAATGCCACATAGCAAATGAGAATCCAGGATTTTTTGACATGAAGTCCAAGCTCTTCCACTGTGATTCACTAACTCCAAACTGAATTCCATAATAGACATAAAATGTCCAATGCCTAAATTCCATAATAGACATATAAAATGACACAGTTTCTTCTTGTTATAAAGTTTACAAATACACACAGAGAAATATTACAACATCAACAAGAAAGACATTAAGAATAATATAAACGATAACACAAAAAGGCTCAATAAAATATACCCAAGTCCATTAAATGGCAAGGTTTGGGGAGATAAAAATACTGTTTATTGAACATCTACTATATAATGTCTGTTTATCTAATAAGTACTTTGTGATTTTCATTTTAGGCCTATCGAACTACGTGTTAAATAATGTGCTTTTTCCACATGATAAAAAGTTCAGGAAAATGAAGTGACTTGCTTAGAACTACTTAGTCCCTGATCTTTCTATCAAGCCCTGGCTCTATTGGAATACCTTCTTAAAGAACTTAGAGGCCTTAATGGGGGTGGGGGGGCTTTCCATGTGAAGCAATAGAATGAGGAAATATGCAGAAGATAGACCTCTGTCTTGCAGAGAAAACCAGAAATCACTTGCCTTTCAAAAGACTTATGTGTAGGACAAATGGGAATAATAAAAATAAAAGGGTGATCATTCCAAAGGAAATTGAATTAGTTATAAACTTAAAGAAACATAGACAAGATCTGTATGCCAAAAATTACAAAGTACTGATAAAGGAGAAAAAAAGTCCTAAGTAAATAGAGAGATATGTTGAAATCAGAGAATGGAAGACTCAGCATAGAAAAGATGGCAATGCTCCCCAAACTGACCTATAGGTTTAATGCACGTTCTATCAAAACCTTAGTAAGGTTTTTTTGTAGATATAGACAAACTGGTTCTGAATTTCTGTGGGAAGACAGAGACCCTAGGGGAAAAATAATTCTCGATAAAGTGGGATGAATCAGTCTTCTGACTATGGAGATGACTATAAAATTATAGTAGTAAAGGCAGCATAGGGTTGGTGGAGGGATGAGCACATACATCAGTGGTACAGAATAGAGAATCCAGAAGAAGATTCACACAATTGTGCCCAACTGATGATTGACAGAGGTGCACATGTGATTTAGTGGAGGAGGAGGGTTAGCCTTTAAGACAAATGACAGGGCCAGTTAAAGATCAAAAGAGGATAGATATCACCCTTCAGCACCTAACACCGTTTTACATACTTAGCTCAAAATCAGTCACTGGACTTAAATGCAAACATAAAACTATTAAAATTTTTAGATCAAAACAAAGGAGAAAATTTTCAGGATCCAAGGTGAAGCAAAGACTTTTCAGACTTAACACCAAAAAGT
The DNA here is from genome assembly GCA_002007465.1 of Ailurus styani. Taxonomy (NCBI): domain Eukaryota; kingdom Metazoa; phylum Chordata; class Mammalia; order Carnivora; family Ailuridae; genus Ailurus; species Ailurus styani. The sequence goes on along the minus strand of LNAC01000388.1, from coordinate 353,218 downwards.
ATGACCCATAAAAGGAAATATAGATAAGCTGGACTTAAACAAAATTAAAATCATTTGCTCTATGAAAGAACGATGAAAGAGCAAGCTACAGAATAGGACAAAATATTTGCAAAGCCACATATCCGACAAAGGATCAGTGTCTAGAATATATAAAGAACACCCAAAACTCCAACCAAAAAATCAGTTAGAAAATGGGTAGAAGATAGGACATTTCACTGAAGGGGATATACAGTTGACAGAAGAGCACAGAAAGATATTCAACATCATTAACCATCGGGAAATTGAAAATTAAAATCACAATGAGATATTGCTAATGCCTATCAGAATGGCTTAAAAAATTAGTGACAACATCAAATGCTGGGGAGGATGTGAATAAACTGGCTCATTACACTTTCTCAATGATTCATAAATTTCTGGTGGATATGTAAAATAGTCCAGCCACTCTGGAGGATAGCTTGGCATTTTCTTATAAAACTAAATCTGTATCACCATATGACCCAGCAATTCCACTTTTAGCCATTTATTCCAGAGAAATTGAAATACAAATTCATAAAAGAAAAAAGAAAGCCTGCATACAAATGTACACAGCAGCTTTATTCACAATAGCTCAAAACTGGAAATCACCTAAATGCCCTCATTCAGTGAATGATTAAACACATTGGTTTGTGCATGTCACGGAAGACTACACAGAAATATAAAAGAATGTATTATTGATATGACTTGGATGAATCTCAGGGTCGTTATGTTGAATGAAAACAACAACAACAACAAACTAGGTCCGAAAGATAACATAGGGTCCCATTTCTTTGACATTCTTGAAATGACAGATCATAGAGGAGGAGAACAATTGATAGTTCCCAGGGGTTAGGGAAGAGAGAAGGAAAGAAGGTGGGTGTAGCTATGAAAGAATAACAGGAGTGATCCTTGCATGATGGAAATGTTCTGTGTTTTGACTGTGACGTTAGCACCTGAACCTGCACAGGACTGCAGGTAAAACTGGTAAAACCTCAAACTTGAAGGAATATATCCATGTTAGCTTTCTGGCTGGGCTGTTGTAGTATAACTGCAGGATATCACCAGGGGAGGCGGCACAGGGTAAAGAATATACAGGATTTCTCTGCATTATTTCTTACACTTAAAAGTGATTCTCCTATAACTTAAAAATATGAGTTGACATAAAACATAAAGGAAGCTTCAAAATATATCAAAGGGTCTTGAAGAAACTCTAAGGATGACTTGTAAAATTTTGGACCTTAAGGAAGCAAAATGGTTCAAGTGTTCCTGAACAATGGTTTGCATTTTGTAGAAGGGCAATGCAAGAACCAAAGCCCTCTCAAGTTCGTCTAGAGGTCTGGGGGCAGTAGACTCTTGTCTTTGAGTCTCCACACTTTCGACTCAAAGACAAGTTGTTAGGCTTCTTTGGTAGGTTGTTCTCCCTTCAAGACTCTGAGCCCACATGTATCAGACTATCTGGATCAAGCCTGCTCATCTTGCGGCAGACTGGATTGATAAACTTCAATTTTGTGTTAATCCACTACATTTTCTAACTACTGGGCATATTAAGCTTTCTATCCTTTGCTATCCCCAAGCAGGGGTGGGTGGGCAAGTTTCCTGCTGTGAAATAGAGCATGTTTTTCCCAGTTGTTCAGCAGCTCTTTTTCATGTTCCTATATAGACCAGCAATGACTCATTGCCTTCCCCCTCTTATTGCAAAAATGGGGCCGGGGAGATTGGTACATACATCCCAAATGTTACATATTAGAATTGATTACACCAACACAACTATTAAGCTTTAGAAGGCATAATGTTTTAAGCCTGCTCAACTAAAATACTATAGGCTATGCACAATCAAACCTCTCTGAGGGGATGAGGCAGGAGCCATTTTAATTTATCCGTCCTGGAGTATGGTACTAACAGTGCTGCAGAGAACCTGCTGAGTGAGCACTTGTTTACCCATCAGCGGAAGAGTCTCCTTGCTTTGGAAAAATAACTCCGTGCTCCGCTCACCCCATCCACTTAAAAAATGGGAGGCCCTCCTCTATTCATGCTCCCAATTGACTCTTGCTGACATGTACTTAAGGTTTTAGAGAACGTGTGTTTTTGATTCATGTGTCTTCTTCCTTTGTATCAGAGCTTCCTTTAGACAAGAGGCCGCCTACTATAGCTCTGTCTAACCCTAGCAGGCTTCTGTGGCATACCCTCAATCAGCTTATCAATACTAAGTTACTTCTGTGAATATGAATACCTGGTATCGTTTTTGATTGGACATGGAAAACTTTTTGAAAGTGTATTGTAAGAAATGACCTATAATCCTGTAATTGAATAGGAACGACACTCTGATCTGTGCATTTAATAAGGCCATTTTATTTTAGTGCCATTGGCAAAAACATATGCTGGAAATGTGGCTGTGCCTTCTAAATTAATGCTATTCTTCTGGATTCCTGCAGTGATTGAGGCAAAGTTCTGATACTAGGCCATCAGGTGCTCAAGGAACTTTAAGGAGGATTTGACATATCACACATAGAGTCTGCCAATCTTGAAAGCTACCTCTTAGATAGAGGGAAGAGGCGAAGACACTCAGAAAGTAAGGAAAATGATATATGAAAATCTTCAGGATCCACTGCACTGTTAAAATATTTGTAGATGGGTGCCTGGGTGGCTCAGTGGGTTGAAGCCTCTGCCTTCGGCTCAGGTCATGATCTCAGGGTCCTGGGATCGAGGCCCATATCGGGCTCTCTGCTCACCCTCTCTCTCTGCCTGCCTCTCTGCCTGCCTCTCTGCCTACTTGTGATCTCTCTCTCTCTGTGTCAAATAAATAAATAAAATCTTAAAAAAATATTTGTAGAACTATTTGAATGGGATAGTAAAATTTATTTGTGATATAGGGGTCTTCTAAGGAATATGGCAAAAATTTGAATCTTAACACTTGTAGTGGGATTTTTGCTAAGTAAGGTGACATTTGACTTGAATATTTACCATTCTCTGTGTCTTTTTGCACCTTTTAAGCACTTAACTATATTCTACTATAGGTATCCTTAGTGCTTGTCTCTATAAAGAAAATCTCATCTCTTACCCTCCATGGCAGACAACATCCTGTCCCTCAATCACTCTGCTCCATTTCTTCTCGGTAGAGTACAGTTTTGCTTTTCTTGTGTGCCAAAGTATACTCAGCCTTTCCAACCCTACAGTATTCCTCAGGGCTGGCTTTCATGATGACCCAGTGTTCTTCAACAGTGATCTATTCCCTGAAACATCTACAATAATGTTCCTTCTCAGTTAAACACTGTAAGGTGTATGTTGTAAGGTCAAACACTGTAAGTCCCTAATACTACCCCAGTACAGATATCATAGAATATATATTAAGAAACTGTGGCCCACCTGTAATCAGACTTGGAGGTTTTATTATAACACAGTCACTCACTTCGGTTTGTGTATTTTCCATATCCGCTTTTACACTGTCAGGACAGAGTTAAACAGTTGTGACAGACACCATGTGGCTCGCAATAGTTACTGCCTCACCCTTTGCAGAAAGTTTTCCAATCCCTCTTATGGAGAGTGGTGGCTTTCCAAGCTCTCAAGACATCATCATCAGGTTGAATTAAGTGAGCAGAACTGTTGCTGGTACAGCTAAGTTCTGCTGAGATGAAAGAAAGATACTTAGTTTAGCTTTAAAACTTAAGAGTGGAAAATGAGAAAACTTTGGAATTTCACCTGTTCAGAAGACTAGAATTAGAGGATATCAGGGCTGATGAAATACTGTAGGAACTCTGCATTGTTGTTACAGTTCAAAAATATCACTACAGATCTTCTCTCTTTCATTCCATCTCTCTGCTCTGTCATGCTAAGCTTGCAGCCTGGCTCTTATACCCACCACTCATGAACCTAAGGTAGTAGGCAAATCTGAGATAACGCATTGTCACATAGCCAGATTTAGGATCATAACAAAGATATATTTCTCTTCATTCTTTTTTTATGAGGGGATAAACCTTTCTTGGAAACCCATCAGTAATCTTTCCCTTAAGTCCCACTGGTTATGTTTCAACTTCCCTCATTTTCTTCTTCCTCGAACACTAAGAAGAAAGTCCCGACGTGAGAGAGATATGAAGCAATTTCAGATTTTAAATAATATTCTTTTTGGGGGGGGGAAATGAGAGGAAATGTTGTGCCTCCAGTGTTGTGTATGATGGATCATATATGAACTTCCACATTTTCATCTGGCAAAGGTTATCACATCACAGAGGGGAGGGATATTCTGACTGTGGCTTCTAGAAGTGCAGGTGGGACTGTTCATAGGTATTCATAGAACTTCTGAACAGGAATCCTTATGACTTGTTCTCTACATCCATGTTTGAAACTATGGTGTATTTTAGAAAAGTGCTTCAGAAATGTATATATAATTTTTACATTCCAAAATGTCCCTCAAACTAAACACCACTCCTAGAGTCTCTCACCTAACGATATCGTGAAGGATGTTGATTATTCTATCAGTACATTTTACATCAGGACTATAGATTCCCAGAAGTATTCAGACTAAATGGAATTTTCCACATTTTTAATGATTCTGAATAGATGTCCAAATCTAGCAGGTGTCTTTGAACAATTATATCTGTCCAGATAAGCATGTGTAAATGCCATATTCATTTCAGGCTTGTTCTTCACTGGACCTCTACTTGCCAGGGACAACAGGAAAATGTGCTTAATGGCTGTCAAATGACAATAAATGAAGTTGGTCCTTCTTCAAATGGTCATTTACAAATCCTCTAGTACACCTGTATTTTTCAGCTGAGGTAATTATTTTAATATTTTAATTTTAGAAGACTATTCAGAGGTCTAAGAACAAATAATCCTTATCTTAAAGACATGGAGAAAAGACTTCTAGAATGAATTTATGCATATTTTAGTTTAGATTATAATATTTTATATTGGGCTTATGGGTCAAAAATAAAGCAAAAGAATATGATCAATTTGATTTTGAAAGTTATTAAAAAAGCTCAATTGATAAAAAGCTGTTGATGACTTTTGCTTTAAATATAACTAAACTGGGCGCTTGGGTGGCTCAGTGGGTTAAAGCCTCTGCTTTCGGCTCAGGTCATGATCTCAGCGTCCTGGGATCGAGGCCCGCATCGGGCTCTCTGCTCAGCAGGGAGCCTGCTTCCTCCTCTCCCTATCTCTCTGCCTGCCTCTCTGCCTACTTGTAATCTCTCTCTCTGTGTCAAATAAATAAATAAAATCTTTAAAAAAAAAATATAACTAAACTAAGCATTGCAGGTAATTATATGTAACTCATAAAGGATGAAATTTCTAAGAGGAAAACAAATATGGGTGATTATCATACATACATGTGCATATGCATACACACATATAAAAAACTTCTGGTACTTATTGTATAATTTTGATTACTTTTCAAAGAAGGCAATTTTATTTCAATAAGACAGAGAGGAATTGGCATGTGAAATTTTCTTAAGATTCTTTTTCAAGTTTTGATATTAGTTAGGATTATACTGATCAAATAAAATGAAAGATAATTTCTTTCTTCAAATCCTGAAACAGTTTGTGAAAAATAGTGTTATTTCTTGCCTTAATGCTTGGTCAAATTCCCTTATGAAATCATCTGGTTTGGTGTTTTCTTTGAGGGATATTTTAAATTATGGATCTAGTTTCTCTAATAGTTATAACTTCATATTTTCTATTCCTTCTATTAAATTTAGAAATTTATGTATCCCAGGGAATTTTCTATTCATATAAGTTGTTAAATTTATTGAGATAAAGTTCGTATATGTATTTCTTTGTTGTATTTTTAATGACTCTAGAACCAGCGTCTATGTCCCTTTTTCATGTCTGTTGCTGGCACTGTGTCCTTTTTCTTTTTCTAGTTTCTTGATCATTATACCTAGAGATTTGTCAATTTGTTTAGTCTTTTAAAAGAATCAACTTGGAATTTATAATTTACTGCTTTTTGTTTTCTACTTTAGTATTTTATTTCATTGTTTACTTTTATTTATACTTCTTTTAATGTCATTAAGGGGAGAATTAGACCATTAATTTTAAAATATGGTCTTTTCTCACATATGCGTAAAAGGCTGTAAATTTCTCTGTGCACTGCATATTTGCTTACAGCTTTATTAGTATATAATCAATATAAAATAAACTGCATGCATGTAAAGTATATACTTGAGTAAATGTTCACATAGTATACACTCATGAAACCAGCACCACAATCAAGATAACGAACCTAGCCATAGCTCTCCAACGTTTGCTGATGCTGTTTTGTAATCATCACTCTCAACTCAGGATGCTCCCTGTCACCAGGCAACCACAGATCTGTTTTTGCAGCTGTAGCTCAGTTTGCACATTCTAGAATTTTATATATGTGGAATTGTACAATATATACTCTTTTTGACAGGCATATTTCAATCAGTGAGCTTATCTTGAGATTCAACCGTGTCAGTGTATGTTTCACTAGTTGATTCGTTTTTATTGCTGAGTAGCATTCCATTGTATTGATATGCTACAATTTACATCCATTCACCTGCTGATGCACATTTAGGTTGTTTCCAGTTTGTGGCTATTATAAGTAAAGCTGGCATGAAAATTAGGATACAGGTAGTTTTATGAAAGTATGGCCATAAATATTTCTCTTGGGGAATTACCTAGGAATGAACTGACCACAGTTTTGCCAAACTCACTTGTACGTTTTAGTAACTTTTTGGATAATCTAAGGGTCAACAATCTTTTACTGTCAGGGGTGCAGATGATAGCTCTTTTAAGCTTTTTAGACAATGTAACATCTTTGTCTCTTTCCCCACCCCCCTCATTATTGTCCTATTTAGAATCTCTAATGCAATATTGAGTAAAGTGGTGGCAATAGACATTCTTGTCTTCTTCTTGGTCTTAGGAACAAAATAGTAAGTATTTTTCCTAGTGTCTTTTATCACGTTGAAGGTGTTCCTTCTACAGGCAAATTTAAAAGACAAAATGAATGTTAATGTTATATTTTTTTCTAATACCTTAATAGATTGAATTTCACAATGTTCTTGATCACTGATTATTGATTAATTTATGATTGATTAATGGCCATTTGATGAGAAAATTACATGACCACAAAATAAAAGCCATGCCATGTATATTTGAGTTCAGTTTTACAGATAGTAGGTCATCATTTACATGAGAGTAAATATAAATAAGGCCATATTTTCCCAGACTAAATTTTACATATTTTATTCAAAGGCTTGAGATATGACCTTTTATTCACCCCATAAGACTTCTTATTCACCACAACATTCCTTCAGTATCATGAGTTCTGTAATCACAATAAGATAAATAAAATGAATAGAAATGTTACCAGTTTTGCAATGCAAATTCTACCCCAATTTAAATGATATGGTTGATAAATGTAGGTATGTTTTATCAAATGTTCTGCCAGGTACAGTCAGATCATGTTCCATCCTGGTCAATTAGTGCATTGTGAAAATACATAAGATTTGTATTAATAATAATCATTTGCATAGATTAATAATGTTTTCTTCTCTCATTCCTCTATACTGAAATGCTAGACACTTTTCATGCCTCCTTGCTATTTCTTTTGCTGTTAATATCTTTATTCTCCATAGTACTCGGTGAAGTCAGACTCATTTTTTGGAGACATAGATTATGTAAGATGACCCTAGTGATGTCTACCCATCTGCCCCAGGCATAGTAAGTTGCTCCCTTTTCCACATTCCTAGAATTACCTCTGTTAAGGGTCTTATTACACTGAATTATGACATGTTTATATGCCTACTCGCCTCAGCTAAATCACACTCTCTTTTTTGCAAGGAGGCCTAAAAACAGAGACTGTGTTCTTCATGCCCAGAACAGGGCTTATGAAAATCCATGGTGATCTTTTTCAGCAGTGACTTTTAAGTAAAAGAATGGATGAATGGTGAATTTTGTCATAGGACGTGTCAAATTTCTTGAACTTTCAGAGAAATTAGACATCTGAATTTTATCAGAAATCCTCTTTGCTTCTCCCCAGCAACTTTAGTCGAGGAAACTGTAAAGAGTAAATAAAATCTATAACCACTTTGCAAAGCTGTCAGTGACCTTGAACAGGACACATAGATAAGAGATAAGAATCTGAAAATCAGTGGGGCTAAACTGAGAATTGACAGAGAGCTGGCAAGAAGGCTTTGGCCTTGGACCAAGAAGAACAGACCAGAGGTCTGAATTAAGGGCTGTAGAAGAAATAAGAGTTTACCACTCAGGTCAGCTTGGGGCAGAAAGAGAAGCTTGGGGGGGCGGTGAGGTGTTTGTGTGGGTGGGAGACAGGAAAAAGAGACATTGTCAGCTTTTTGCTTCTGCGTCTGTACTTCACTAACTTGAACGTGGCATTGTTCACATCAGTCAGAGAACTGAAGTTCAAAAAACTCGGTGTTAAATTTTTTGAACCCTGTGGCAAGAAGGGGTTATCTCTTTATTTTATTGTGGTAGTCATATGACGAGGAAGATAAGTTTTCACTGGAAAACAAATTCAGTTGTGAGTACCCAGTAACGCAAAAAAAAAAAAAAAAAAAAGCCACTTTGAAATAATTCAATCGCAAACAGTTCCTGTTCCTTGACAGGTCAATTTGATTTGCCCCTCAGCTTGACAGTAGGGCTGTGACTGAAGAGGACACATTTCCAGCAGAGTACCTGAAGCGCTAAAACATCCTACACTTCATAACACTAAAAGAAAATTTGACCAACCGGGAAAGATGCCCTATTGGCAACTTTACAAAGTTCTTGGGAGAAAAAGCAGACCTATATGTTTGTTCTTTGAATACTTTATGCAAATGTGTTGATGTATATGCACATCTTGGTGGGAAAATAAATGCAAAAAGATGGAAGTTCCAAGGAATGAATATGTTGAATTGCTAAAAGCAACATATTGCAACTTATGTTCTGAGAGCTCTTTGCTCACCATGAAATCCCCAAGCTGAATGTATTCAGAAGAAATGCAATAAGGTATGGAATAGTTCCAGGTTCAGATGTGAACACAGATACAAACACAGTGAATGCCGGAATGTGTATTTGATGCTGTTGTGCAATGTTGAGAAAATAAATTGGATGTTGTTCATGTTGCTAATGCAAAAACAGAATGAATGCTAAAATGAAGTTATCTGCTGATTTTGGAATCTCATTTATCCCCTGCTGATTCATATCATCTGTTTTGGTTATACACATGATGCAAACATTCGTTTTGCGAAATCCCACTCCTAAGTCTTCAACAACTTTACTCCAGCTTTCGAAAATTAGCACAAGTTCAGATACCAAGAGAATAAAGTAATTGATTTCAAGCTGGTTATAAATGTATTTTCTGGGCTTGATGCTCTGTGGAAATAAAAATTTTTGGTAATTTTTTTTTTTTAAAAAGAAAGATGCTTCCAACACATAGTAGGCATACCAAAATATTTTTTTAGAGGAGAAAAAAAAAGCAACTTTGTTCCTTTCCTAAAGAAGCTTAAAATGAAATTGGAAGAGACAAAGACTGTGTATTTTTTGTACTACTAAACTAACTATAAAACTATACCAAATAATAATCACAACATAAAGCGGTACACATTTAGGTGTCAAGGTTGGCAATAACCAGTTGCTATAGGGATTTAAAAAAAGAGGAGTGTCATGGATTGGATTTTGTAGTGAATGTTCTTACAGGATTTTTATGGTGGAACATTAAATGAGAACATAAGAAAACATGACTAAGCTGTGTACATGAGGAAAGTCATTTCTGTTGGTAGTTTGTGTTTACTATTTAAATATAGAATTCTAGGCTGTGGAGAAATTCTAGAATACAGATTAAAGTTGACTGCTTAAGGATATTTACACTCTCCTTTTGCTTACTATATCCAATTAGACAGTTGAAACCTAGCCAGCTTGTTTTACTCTTGAATTTTACAATAAATTGATCCTTTAATAGCATTAAATGAAACTTTTCTTGTAAAAAATAGATTCACTTTACAATTAGGTGGGGAGAATTCATTCTATGGTGATGGTTGGCTTAGATAGACTCTAAATATATGGTATTTTTGAGTCTGCAAATTTAGTTATTTAACACATTTGTTATTTTTTTAATTGACTTGAATAGTTCACTGCGTTTTGCAAGTCAAAAAAACTCTCTGGTGAGCCAGAGGGTGGTAAATGGAGCTTAGTGTGACAAAAGGGTGTCAGAATTGATTGACAATTTGAAGAAGCCAGAAACAGTTTTTTCAGGAAATCAGATTTGATTAATTCGTGCCTATTGTTTATACCTCAAGACATAGTATCTATAAAGACCATCTCTGTGACAATTGAGTGTTGGTTAGGCAATCATCCATGTAATGCTTAACATCCAGGTAATTTTCCAATCTCTCAATATATTCTCACAAATAAACAAAACACCAAGACTTATCACTATGGCACACTGAACTGATAAAAAGAAACCTTCCTTTTCCTACTCCAAACACAATTTCTGAATATGGCAACGGGATCCCAAGTGGGCACAGTGGTCTGATGCGATTGGAATTGCAACATTAAAGTTGACCATACATTTGAGAAGTGAGATCTTTACACTCCTACATGTCCCAAGACAAAGCCTAAGGCCATGTAAGGAATGAATAGGAACAGAGTTCCCTGAATCATGATAGAGACACAAAGGTCTGTATGCCTCCGTTTTCAGTTTGTTTTGTTTTGTTTTTATTCACCCATTAAACAAACAGTGATTGAGGGTTCACTGTATGCTAGGCACTGGTAGGATAGCAGTGGAAAAAAAAAATGAAAGAAAGAAAGCAAATCTCTGTGTCCTTGTGTGGAAGGGAGGGGAGATGTAAAGTAAAGGAGCATACACATTAGACTGTGACAGATGACAGAGAAAAATAAGCAGGTAAGAGAGATAAGCAATGTGGTGTTTCTTTACGTCTAGATGAAGTCTTTTGAGAAGTGTTTACTAAAAAAAATATCTCGAAGTAAAGAATGGAAGGAGGTGAGTCAGGCCTGAGAGACATATCCATGTGCACACCCAGGCAGAAGAACCACAGGTACAGAAGCCCTCCAACAGGAGCCTTGCAGGAAAATTTAAGAACAGTAAGATGACCACTGTGGTTGGAATAGAGTAAGAAAATATAAGGAAATTACATTACAAAGTTGATTGTTAATGAGCATCCAAGCCACATGGATACATTCAAGGGAGGAAGGAATGAAAGTGGGAAGTTTAATTCTTAGGCTATGGCAATCATCCAGGCAAGAGATGTTGGTAGATTGGACCAGACTGGTAACAGTAGAGGTTGTGAGAATATCTTGGCTATTGTTCCAAGACAGAGTCACTAGGGTTTGCTGACAGATTGTGTATGTGTAAGATAGTTAGAAAAAAGTCAAAAAATGACACCAAAATTTTTGTTTTGATACTGGAGGGATGAAGTCATTAGCTGAGATGAGGAAGATTGTGGAAAATCCCATTTTGTCAGAAAAATCAGAATTCAGTCAAAAGATATGCTAAGGTTAAGATGGCTATTAGAAAACTAAGTAGCTGTCAAGGAGACAGTTAGATATATGAGTCTGGATTTGATGGGAGATGTCTGGGTTAAAGATGTAAATTGGGAAATCATCAGTGTATAGATAATATTTAAAGCCACCAGACAGAATGAAATCACCAAGGAAATAAGTATAGATAGATTCATTGTTAAATCATGTTCTTGAAAGACTGTATCTCCTGGCCCAGGGTAGGTTGAAAGTTGGATGCCCAGGGCTGTGACTAGGAAAAGATTCATGAAATTACAACTAGAAAACCAAACCTGCTCCAGGTGAGAGGGTGGAATCTGAATCCAGCCTACTCACCTTAGCACAAAGCTTACCTTGATAAATTCATAAGAAATCTGGCACACTTTAATGTAACCTGTGAGTCTTCAGGGAGAGAAGCAAAGCTCTGCAGCATAAAATGCTTCTTGATATCAGACTTATAAGTCTCCATAAAACAAACATTTCCACTAAAGACAACCTAGCTGTCAGTATTTACAAACCACAATAAGATATCAGCAAGTATTTTAAAAAAAGGCAAAATATACACACAAAGAGCAAAGAGCATATTATGAAAATAAATGCTGTCTTCGAAAAGCCGAAAAAGACAATTAAAAATGGTAGATGTATTAAAGTGGATTACACATACATGAAGCAAGACATATAGTGCATTAGAAGGTAGATTTGAGGAGGCTATCTATAATGCATCTCAGAAAGATACAGAGAATGAATATATGAGGAAGAAATTAAGAGATGGAGAGAATGGAATAAAAAGGGCCAACTTAATGAATATTAAAGGACAGAATGAGGAAAATGAAGTAATAAAATGATAATGGCAGGCAATTTTCCAGAACCGAAGAAAGTTATAAGTCTTCAACTTGAAGGAGAATCCTAGTGTCTTAAGAAGTATAAATAAAAATAAATCCACTCTTTTGCTCAGGCCCATGGTGCAGGTAAGATGGGCAAGTGTCGCAGTCTTTGCAGTGGCAGGATACTCCGTAAACCACTGATGAAATCATGATAAACAGCCTGACCACTGTGGGCACCAGCCTAAAGCCCAACCCTTTTAGAGGTGCTTCCCATGCAAAGGGAATTGTGCTGGAAAAAGTAGAAATTGAAACGAGACAGCCAAATTCTGCCATCAGGAAATGTGTCGGGTCCAGCTGATCAAGAATGGAAAAAAAAACAAAACAAAGCAAAACAACAACAAACCATAGCCTTTGTACCTAATGGTGGTTGTTTGAATTCTATTGAGGAAAATAATGAAGTTCTGGTTGCTGGATTCAGACGCAAAGGACATGCTGTTGCTGATGTTCTTGGGGTTTGCTTTAAGGTTGTCAAAGGAGCCAATGTCTCTCTTTTGGCCTTATATAAAGATAGGAAGGAAAGACCAAGATCATAGGTTTTGATGGTGAAATATGACAATAATAAACTTTCATATTCCAAAAAAAAAAAAAGGTAAATCCACACCTAAATTCACACCTAAACTCTACAGCTGGACTGACCTTAGACCTTCTCGAAAGCAACAATATATGTAAGAAGAAAATAAGATAATATATTCAAGAAACTGAGAGAAAATCATTGCCAATCTAGAATTGTATAGGTAGTTACACTATCATTCAGGAGTGAAAGGGAAATAAACACATTCTCAGGCAAAGACAGAACCAGTTTTATCATACATAGACCTTCCCTTAAGATCTAATAGAGACTCAATTTTAGATTTTTGCATTTGTGTTTTCCTTTTTGGCACAAAGACTTTATATATAAATAGGGATTGCCCTATTGAGAAGAGAGGGTGAGAGAGAGAGGGAAACAAAACTATTTATATTTTTATATATTTTGGATGTATCTGGCTTCAAGAAACAAATCTAAAGTGGTTTAAATTGTTATAAAAATGACTAATAGAAATCAAGAGGTAAAGTAAGCTCTTTGTTAGTAAATCAGTGACTAACTGATATTAGCAAGGGTCTAATATATTGTTGTGACTTCAGTTGCAACCTGAATTTTGCAGCTAACTTTGGAACCATAAATTTATGGCAGTGTAGCAGTTGGAATTGTAGCTGTTCCATAAATGATATACAGGAATAACCAGTCTCAGAGGAATACATGGGTCTATTCTGTTCCTGCTTATTAGGGGGAAAAAAACCAACAACAGAACATAGTGAGGATAAATTTTCCAAAAGCCCCAGGTAGACTTCCCTCATGATCCATTGAGCAAGATCAGAGCACATTCCCTTTACCAAACCTGGAGGAGAGAAAGGAGCTATTATAATTTGCATAGACCCATTCGGTGGGGGAAAATTTGATGTTGAGGAATTAATCACAAGGAAGAGGAAGGGATCAGGTAGGAAGTGTGGAAATCTAAGGCCTTATCTCCTTCCAGAGGAGGATGAGCGGATTGACACATTTATGTGTATTAGTAACCACAGAAAACTGGTGAATAACATTAAGAACACAAATAACACACAAAAACACATCAAAAGCAGAGCATATTATAAGAAAGATAAAATTAAGGGGAAGACTTTATAATCACAAACCTTTAGGTAAAGAACACAGTTTCAAAGTACAGGGAACTGATAGGGGCATCACAGATCCATCACGTGAAAATCCATGCCCATTTAGATTTTTCTCAAGCAAATACAATAATTATGCTACTAAATGCCTTTAATCTCCTCTTGTGTTGCTGCTGATTTGAGACTTGGTACAAGAGCCAAGGGAGTCAAGTATTTGTAAATGTTCAATTTATTAGAAGTGGCTGGTCTTCTAACTGCAAATACTTCTTAAACATTAATGTTGTCTACAGTATACAAAGTCAGTGGCATATCATGTATTTTTTTTTTCCACTTCGTCAGGGAAAATTCTAGGTAGGACAGTGGTACAAGTTCCATGCCCAGTAGAGAAAAATAATAAAGAGCCAAGTTGCTTAAAAATATGCTTCACCTGTCCTTGCTCTATATAGCCAACTCACTTCTGTTAAGGACCTAGAGTTGGCATGGCAGGGAGGAGAGAGGTGGTGTGTCTAACCCATCACTAGTAGGCAATCACACCACACAAACTTCTACAGCAAACATGCAACCCTAACAGTCATACCTCAAACATACCCCCTCTTCATTCTCTACTGGATGTGCATTCACTGCTTCTTTGTTATTTAATGGTTATATATTTTGTATCACAACATCTCTGTATTTGGAGAAAGGGACCGCCATGACTGGTTTTGCAGGAATTGACCAAAGTTGACTAGTGTATCTACACTACCTGCTAGATTGTTCACTGGCAATGTTGTCAGTCACTAGGAGAAATCATTAGGGAACTAAAATGGCTTATTAGATAAGACCCTTAAGTGAGAGGGCTGAGGTTTCTAGGAAAAATCAAATCAGCATAAAGACTTTTAGGGTTTGTATTTAGATATAAGAGAACTGACAGGTAGATTAGCATGGGAGATCAGGAGTAAAAGATGGAGACAAAGCCTAGTATGTGAAGAGAACATGAATACTGCTGCCAAACCCACCTTGAATGGAATTCTGGCTCTGCCATTTATCAGCTTGTTGACTTTCAGCAAGGTGTATTTAACTGTTTTAAAAACCTTGCTTCGGCTGTAAAATGAGGGTTTTTTAAGAGTAAAAACTTATTTTTAAAGCATCTTTTAGATATTAATACTTGACACTTATTGAGTGCAGTTTTTAATAAACAGATGTCACCTAATATTAGATTCTTTTCATATTTCTAATTTACTTTTTCAGAATTATAAGCGCATAAAATGACAAGAAAACTTTAAAGTGAAATAACTGTGTCAAATCCTGCTTTTCTACCTTCAAGATGTTTAATTAGGTTCTCTGACTTTGTTTTCCCATACATAAAGTATGTAATTGGAGTAGGTAATTCATAATATCTCTTTTAATTCTAATTTATGAGGACTAGTTTTAGGCATAGGTGAAATAGAAGCTCACTCAAATGAGACCAGTGACGATCAAAGTGCCAGAAATTTCTCCATAAAAAGGAATCTTTGTATTGACCACAGCCCTACCTTGGCTTCTTTTAACATACAAACCTCTGAAAGAAATTGAGCACTTTGGTCTTTCATCCTAAATTGTGAACGACAATGTCATCTCTTTCTCTCCTGGTAGCCTCAAGTGCACAAGAAATATCGCAGGACTAGAAGGAATTAAAGGGACACAGAATAGGCAGAGGGTGTCAAAGGCTCTCTGATGCATTAATATTTTGCTAAGGGCCAGCTTGAATGGTAAGGTAGAACCCAATCAGGCCTCAGGGGAATCAGATTTGCAAATGGGAGTTGGATAACAGCTTGGCGTTACAGCAGTAGAAACCCACATATTAATTTGTGGATCTCAGATTTCTGTATACACAACAGTTAAATTCATTTCCAACCTTGTTACCAAGACTTTTGCAGAAACAAATAATTGATGTGTCTGACATGTTACAGCATGGAAGCAGGAAGTCTAATTAAATAAACTTGTTCAATAGCAAGTATATCTATTAGTCAGTGATACAAGTGTCAGCAGGTTGATGAATGTATAAATTTTTCATAAAGTATTTGAACGTCTCCCTGACAGTCGTTTGTCCCTAGATGTACATAGTTATCCATGCTTGGATATGAGATTAAGGCATTTCAGAAAAAATCTTTTGTTTTTATTGTGAAATAGAACACATACTGAAGGAGATAAAACATCAAGGTACAACTTAATAAGTTATTATGAAGCAAACATAAGTAGGTCAAGAAATGCAAAGTTGCCATCACTCCAGAAGCCCCCACATGCCTTCCCAATAACAAGTGTTTCTGGGCCACTCCCCCTTTATTTAAAAGTAAAGTTAAAGATGATTTTGATCTCCCTGGTAATTGCTTCTTTGTTTTCTCTTAGAGTTCTATATCATTGGTATGCACCTCTAAAGTCGCTAGGTTACTTTTGCCTGGTTTATTAGAGTTGTTTGTGTTCATTTATGTCACTAGAGCTTGTTCACTTCCGTTTTACGATATTCTCTTGCATGACTATACCCCCGTCAGTGCATTCAGTCTTCTTATGTGACCAACTGAGTCGTCTGGGTTATGACTGAGTATCTAAGAGTACAACTCAGTACTCTTAGGGACATTTTGTACATGACTGCTGGTATCATGTAAACACATTATGGGGGAATACATGTAGGAATGATACGGTCTATTTACTGTTTATCATTGTTTTATGTGTATGTTTAACAGAATAATCCAGAGTTTTCCAAAGTGGTTGTAAAACTCAAATTCCCATAAATAGCATATAACTGTTAACACTTGCCAACATTTGATATCTGTCTTTTTCTTTTTCGTTTTTTTATTTAAATTCAATTAGCCAACATGTAGTCCATTATTAGTTTCCAGATGTAGTGTTCAGTAATTTATCAGTTGTGTACAATATCCAGTGCTCATCAGTCTTTTTCATTATTTAGGCTTTCTGTTGGAAACTGATCTTCATTTTTATGATTACTAGTGAGGCTTAACACCTTTTCATGTACTTTTTGGTCTTTTGTATATCTTTTTTGTTGTGAAGAACTTGTTACTTACCCATTTTTAAGATAGGATTGGATATCTCTTTCTTACTGATTTATAGAAGGTTCTTTCTCTCTTTCCTCATTTATCTCTATCATATATTTTTCTTATGTATCATTTCAATATGATATGATCCTTTCGTTGGTTTTATGTTAGCAGGATCTTCTCCTACTCTTTAGCCTGTCTTTTATTTTCTCACCAGTGTTCCTTTGATGAAGAGATGTCCTTAATTATCTTTAGTGGTTTTTATAACTTGTTTGGAAATATTTTTTTGTATTAACTTCTGGAAGGATTTTTTTTTTAATTTTGGGCTGTTTACATTGAACTCTACAATCCATTTGGGATTAATTTTTGTTTACATTGTAAAATAGAGATTAAATTTCATCATCTTCCAAATCAGTTTTCCCAACATCATTAACTACAATGACTTTGATTTCTTTCTCTACTCCCCAAAGTTTCACCTTTGTCACCATTCAAGTATCCTTGTAATTATGTAAGTAAGTATCTTTCTGGCAAGTGGGTATATTAGAATATCCTTGCATTAATCATATTCTTCTAGTTAGTTACCTGCCAATACAGTCTGACTTGATTTCAGGGGGGTAAGTTCTTCTACTTTATTTCTCATCTTTAAGAGTTTCTTAGCTCTTCTTGGTTCTTGCATTTCTATATGGCTATTAATACCAGATTTCATGTTGCATAAATATAGTTTGGGATTTTGTGTGAGATGCCAATTAATCTGAATATCAGTTTGAGAGAATTAACATCTTTACAATATTGTGCCTTTTAACTCATCTATGTATCTTTCAATGTATTTATCTCTATATTAATAATTTCTGGTTTTCTGCTTAGATTTCATATATAAATATATATGTATATGAATAAAAATATACATATTCCTATATACTTAATTATAATCTTACTTTTTGAGAAAATGTTTGATTGTTAATGAATAGAAAAGCATCGGATTTTTTTATGTTGACCATATAAAAATTTTATTGAACTTTTAAAATTAATTCTAATAATTTGTGGAGTCTTTTGGAGTTTTTGTCTACAACCATATTATTCATAAAAATGACAGTTTTACTTACACTTTTCCAATATTCTTCTTATTTCTTTATCTTGGATTACTCAGCTAGATAGGGCCCTCCCGTACACACAGGAATGTGCCATTTTGAATGTCAGGAGCAAAGTTTTTACTGTATTACCAGCTAGTATGAAACTTGTTTTTTTCTTTGATACCTTTGAGCAGTTAAAGAAGTTAGGATAAGATATTTTCTCGATAGATGTTGAATTTTATTAAATATATTTCTGTAACTTGTTATGATAATAGATATTTTCTCCTTTAATCTGTGAAATGTGAATTTTGATTGAATTTTAAATATTAACCCATCCTTGGATTCATGAAATAATCATAACTTGTTCATTATTTATTTTCCCTCTTTATTTTTGTAATCAGTCTGTTAATACTTTGTTTAGGATTTTTACCTCTATGTTTATGTGGGAAATTGGCCTATAAGGTTTTGTTCTTAATGTTCTTGTCAGGTTTAAGATCAGTGCTTTGATAGGTACATAAAATAAGCTGTAGACTCTTCACTGTTTTTTCTGTTTTCTCATAGATTCTGAAAAACTAGGCATTATTTCTTTCTCAAATGTTTAGTGGAATTTTCTGGTAAATCTCTTCAGTTCTGTATTTTAAATTATGAAAACTTTTCTATTTATTGATTCAATTTAATAGTTATCAACTTTCTATTTTTAGATCAGATTTATAAGTTATACTTTTCTAAAAATATGTCCATTCATCTATATTTTCTAATTATTATATTTACATGTTAGATTTATAATCTTGACTGATACTGCCTATTTATATTTTTGGATCACATATTTGAGAAAAGGAGACTAATTTTATCAATGTTTTCAAATGAATTTTTGGCATTGGTGATGGATGGGCAGATAGAAAAAAATAACTATTTGTTCTTACTTTTGCTATTTTCTTCATTCTATCTTGTTAGGTTTATTTTGGTTTTCTTTTTCAAACTTTGTAGATGCTTGGTTTTTGATTTTTTAGTTTCTTTTCCATGTAAACAGTTAAAGTCATAGATGTTCATTTAAGTAACACTTTGGTGACTTCACACAAGTTTTGTTATGTAGTGTTTTCAGATGTCATTAGTTTAAGATATTTCCTAAGTTCGCTTGTCATTTATTGTCTCATGAATTATTTAAAAGCATATTCCTTAATTTTAAATGTAAGTTTTTGTGAATAGAATCTTTTAATTTTTGTTTGTAGTTTGT
Source organism: Ailurus styani (assembly GCA_002007465.1). Taxonomy (NCBI): domain Eukaryota; kingdom Metazoa; phylum Chordata; class Mammalia; order Carnivora; family Ailuridae; genus Ailurus; species Ailurus styani. Next base: position 333,888 of record LNAC01000388.1, on the reverse strand, counting down.
ATGCCTCATAGCCACTTGGCCACACAAAATTTGTTAAGAATATTTGCATAGTCAGTATATAATCATTTTTGTTAACTTCATGTGTGCTACAAAAGGATTTATAATGTATTTGTGGAGAGCTCTGTTCTAGATATGTGACCATTCATATATATCCTGTCTTCTACATTTTCATTTCACCACTTTTTGTCTTCTTGATAGGTATGAGTCTGAAACGTATGTTCAGATGTCTCACTGTGATTGTGGATTTGATTATCTCTGTAATATTTTATCAGTTTTGTTTGAATTTTTGAGGCCAAGATATCTGACACAATTTTAGACTCTATTTTCCTGTTGAAGTAATGCTTTCTTTGCAATTTTTCCTCTTAAAATTTACTTTCTCTGATATTAATGTAATTGTGCCAGATTTCTTTTATGTGGTATTTGTATTATATATTTTTCCCTAAACTTTTGATTTTGGTATATTTTAAGTGTGTGTCTTATAAACATATAGGTTGTTTGTGACATTATTTGTCTTTTAAGTAGATTAGTTGATTCATTTACATTTAATATGATTGCTGATTAAATCCTGGCTTAAATCTATCATCCTGTTAAAGCAACTGAAAAGAAAAGATGTTCTCTCTCTCTCTCTCTCTCTCTCTCTCACTTGTGCTCGCTTGTTCTCACTCTCTTTCACTCTATCTCAAATAAATAAATAAAATCTTTAAAAAGGACAAAAGTATATAGGATCATTAAGAACTTTGATCTTCCATATTCTGAAGTTTGATCTATGAAAAGACAAAGATTTTTAGGAACACAGAGTTTCATAAATATATATGTGGCATGTCTTCTGGATTTTAGAAAATTCCATACAACTGATGAATGTATGCCTACAAAATGAAACAGTCAAAACTTAACTTACAGTGTTTTATTTTCCCATACCTTTTTTTTCCCCCTAGGAAAGATATTAGAAAAATTAGCAAAGGATAACAGGGAAAGTCGAGAAGGGAACAGATGACCTGGGAAATAGCAAAACCAAAGGAAAAAAAAATGGGAAGATGAGAGGAGAGAAAGTAAACGAGGAGTATGGAGAGATAAAGAAACCTAAAGGAATAATATTCTTCAAACTTTTCCATCAAAATTTATTAATATATCCTCAAGCTTACAGGGCAAACATTAAAATTTACCATAATGAAAGCATGATTATTAGGAGACTTCATGATGCCCCTGTGAACGTCCCCCACTTCCCAGTTGTGTTGTCCTTACCAAGGTACTTACAACATGGGTGGGCTTGGAATTTAATGAAATCTACTTTAGATGGAGACTATACTAAACACACCCTAGGATACAAGAACCAGAAGGACTAGCAAAAACTCAAAGCAGGAAGTTAAGTTTTAATACTGGAAAGACCAAGCCCAAACACAATTTTGCCTAAGCCAAGATTGAGATTATAGAAGCAGGAGTTTATTCATGTATTCATGGGATCAGACAGGAATGGTTTGGGATGGAGGAAGGTGACTCATAGGATGATTGTTGCAAATATCACTGCTTTTTTACTGCCTGCATTATCGGTGGCAAAAGTAAAAACCACAGGGTACTACTTAAGACTTCTGTTGTTTAAAGACATTTAATATGATTGCTTCCTCTAAAGCATTTATTTTTTTTTCTAATATGCTATTTTAGCACTACTCTAATTGCTAAAATTAGAAACTTAGCCTTCTAAATGTCAAATTATGTGAAAACATATGGAATGAAATAAGTCTGGAAGGGACAAGAGAATGGAAAAGATATATGCAACAACTTTATTCTCCTCTCTAAAAGTATGTTTTTGCTTTATCCGCCTTCTAAAATCCTGCATATATACCTCTCCCCTTGGCCTCAACTCCTCTGTGCTCATAGAAATTTCTTATATAGAGAAAAACTTAAGATCAATGAAGTCATATGTATCGGTTTTAGGCTGCAAGAAATAGTCTTTTTTAAATGAAATCTTTCATTTTTATTCAAATGAAATCTGTCATATACCACCTTGCATATGTCATCTCTTTATACCAGGTTTCCTCTATGAGTATTATTAATTTTAATATAATTATTAATTTTAATGTAATTTGTACCAATAGTTTTTTAACACATGCTGATTGATTGGCTAGCATGATAGTTCTAGCTTTGATGATTCTTAATGGTGATAATGACAGAAGCTGAAATGATGACTACCTAAATGGAGGAAATTTTTGAATATACAAATCTGAAAGATGACACTGCAGTTATAATTTTTACTACACAGTGACTTCTTAGAGGTCAACTCAAGATAAAACCACCTGAAAGTTTATCCTCCTCTTGCTCCTTTGTGGTCATAACTGACACAGTGGAAGGTCTGTGATATTTAGGAGAAGAAGAGATAAGGACTACATGAAGTCTGCTACAATAAAGTTAGGTTATTTTTTCCTTTGGGTACTACAAAATGTTGTTCTTTTATAGAATTGAAGCTCTCTGGCTTTTCTGTAAGTGTCCTGGGAAGCCTATATTCCCAAAACAGAATCTGTATTTTCCGTATCAATGTGAAAAAGTTTTTTTCACACTCTTGTAATTTTCTTCTCAACCATTCCCACGTGCACCAACACTGTCTCCACTGCTTCCCTTAGGAGATTGTATTTTAGAGATTGCTTGGCCCATGAATGCATATTATCTCTCATCTTGAAAAATGCCAATAAAAAAGCAAATTATATTTGTTCTCTAAGATGTTTGCTACAAACCATGACTGATTAGTGTTATATGTGACATCCACAAGAACAGTAATCAAGGTTATGTTAGCATTGATTTTTACAGAGGTGAAGTCTCTTTGATGTATTACTCCATCAACACCTGCAATGACAAAATTTGCACATGAAATTAATCCCAATTAATTATACTGTTTGTAGATAGCACTGGCTCTTTTATGTTACAAAATAAATATTAATTTAGTGACTTTTTTTCACCTTGTGAGGCTTATTTAGCTAAGGGAGGGAGCCTCTATTGATCAGCATCCTGAAATATAAAATAAAGGTTAGACAGTTGGAGGGGCCTGGAGAACTAATCCAGTGAATTGGGAGCAACTCAAGTCTTAAGGCATTGTAGCACTATTTTATTTTCATTTTTACTACGTTAGCTTTGAATTCAGGTTTCTGAGTTAAAATACTCAATCCTATATGACCTACATTGACTATTGACTTTTACCCACACATGAATTTATTACACTTCTTCACATACCTATTGGCTTGGCCACCATGTTTAACGGCCTTGTCCAGCTTACTCTACAATAGAAAAAAGAAAAATTCTTGAACCCCATGATGGCAAACAGAACTGAGTAGTGGCATGTGTTGAGGGCCTTTTCTGTAATTTCTTTAGCTTTTTTCTTTTTTTTTTAAACTGATAAGAACAGATACTACACTTGATCTTAGCCAAAAGGCCAAGAAGCGATTTTTTTTCTTTTTTTTTTAAAGATTTTATTTATTTATGTGACAGAGAGAGAGAGAGATGACAAGTAGGCAGGAGGCAGGCAGAGAGAGAGGAGAAAGCAGGCTCCCCGCTGAGCAGGGAGCCCGATGCGGGGCTCGATCCCAGGACCCGGAGATCATGACCTGAGCTGAAGGCAGAGGCTTTAACCCACTGAGCCACCCAGGCGCCCCTCTTTAGCTTTTTTCAAAAACTTCTGTGAAAACTGGGCCCATGAAGTAAGATAGGCCCTTATGTTCTCACAATGATGGAAGAGCTTTTCAAAATCATATTTCTAAGATTACTGAAGTTTATTCTTTAATTCTTAATGTTTTTAAAATATATGTAGGCATTAAAATAAAGCATTCATATTTTCCACCCATCTCTTATCATACTATTGGTGGAGGCTGGGGGGTTAGGTCTCATATATGTCACAATTATATATGTAAACATTATATTGTGCTTTAAAATAGGAGACCATTCTGAAACCATTGTCTATACGGTGAATCGCCACAGCAACCTTCATCTTTTCTCACTTTCATTGGCTTTTTATAGTTCATAGCTCCTATTTACAGATTCTGATGTATTGACTAATTTCACATTCAGTTGCTACTAGAGGAAGGATCTTCCATACTTTACAAAGACTTGACTATTTGCATAGTTACATTTTTGTGCATTTGGAGATACTATAACTTTTGGACATGTGGTTAAATTCTAGATAACTGAGTTGATTAGGAGACACCTTTCCTCTAGATTAATTCACCATTTTTTAATCTAATAACCATAGCTCCCTAATTTATCTAATTGAAACTTTTAGGTAGATATGATTTGACGTATAACATTGACTTGAAACTTTTAAACAATGAACTGAGTAATTATAGTAAATTTTGATTTTTTTTTAGTTTTCAATGCCTCTCTCAACAGGCAATAATTTCTATTGTTTTATCTAAGATAACTATGCTACTCTCTTGTTAAAAAAATCTCAAAGAAAATGCATCTTCACATTTGGGCAATTGTTAAATAGGTGGCTATGATGAGTTATCTGTTTAGTGATGTAATATTGTGAAGGAATATGTGGCACAGTGTACAGAGATTAGGCTCTGAAATCAGATACTCTGTTTATATCCACCTTTTGCATTTACTGATTACATGACCTTTAATCTATCTATCTATCTATATATAAAACTACCTTTTTTTAAAAAAGATTTTTTATTTATTTGACAGAGAGAGAGCGAGAGAGGGAACACAAGCAGGGGGAGTGTGAGGGGGAGAAGCAGGCTCCCTGCTGAGCAGGGAGCCTGATGAGGAGCTTGATCCCAGGACCTCGGGATCATGACCTGCCTGAGCTGAAGGCAGACACTTAAGGACTGAGCCACTCAGGCACCCCTATACTAACTACCTTTACATCTCTTTTATACTTTTAAAATATTCCCCAAAGCAGAGCTTAGTAAATAAGTTCTGTCATTATACTTATTGCCAGAACTCAAGATGTTAATAGGTTGTCACCAAAGGTTAGATGACATATTTAATTATCTCTAATCCTCATAAAGACCCCACAAGGTGAACAGATTATACCACCTTCATTGTAAAATAGGTCCCTTGTTTGGAGGCAATTTCATGCAGGGTCTACTCTTGGTAAATCAGTTTTAAAAGACCTCAACAGTAGTGCCAGCATAGACATTGCCTACAAGGAAAGCAAATCCATACCCTGAGGAGAGAAAAATTATAGTAGGAACACACTTTTATCCCAGAGGAGTCTGATGTAATCAGCTTGCTAGGTGATTTACTGGTCTTCTTAGGGAGGTGCTATGGCCAATTCTCAGCCTGTCTTTGCTGCTAACAAGAGAACATTCAGTAGCAAAAGTAGTCAGATCAGCTTGCTGTGAATGGACCCAAATGTAGGCTCATTAGAATCTCCATCTTTGAAATCATTGCTGTTCTATTGATGTTCACCTGGTGTTTAAGAGTCTCCTCCATTATGGATGCTTTCTCATGGGCACTGAAGTGAAGGGACAAGATTGACATATCATGTGCTCAATCCCATAAATTTATCCACACACCTCTTCCCAAGATCTCATTGTCTCTGGTCTTCCAATTTTACATCTTCCAGACCCTGACTGATAGGCTAAACCCTATGCCACTGCCCAGGAGTTTCTGTATATCCTTTCCTTAGTTCTATTTTCCTCCATATAGAGTGCCCAACCAATTTTAATGTTTGAATTTCTGCCCATTGGAATGATTTCTCTCACCATTGTCCCTTAGAACTGTCACCATGTTTGACAGTGGTGCAGTTTGCATCAACATATCAAATTGACTCCCTCCTTATCTTGGCCTGGATTATTTTCTTCTCCATCAGTTGGTTTGGGGTGAACTCTCAAGAGGTTCTAAGTTTGAGTTGATGGAGAGATGACAAGTGTAACAGAGAGTCTGGACTATGTTTGTGCCCTCTGGAGACATTTTCATTTGCTGCAAGTCCTGCTCAACCTCATGGTATGATAGATACAGCAGGACCCAGCTCATGAGAGACAGCTCCTGGCACAAGGTTTTGAGACCAAGCATCAGACACCAGACTCCACTAAGAATCATTCACATACCTGGAACTGCTTTTCAATGTCTCATGGAATTCTCTGCCATAGAAGAAAGAAACACTGTGGCTTTAGCCAGTATTAGAGGTGGATGTGATTCAAGGCTCCAAAAGCATCTGATTCAAGGAAATGCCATTCTTATTTGGGCAATGAGAAAAGGATATTTGTAGTATTTATAAAACAATTAGCTTTAAGCAATTAAAATATTTGCTAAGACACTACTGTACCAAACGCTCTCCTAGGTGCTGTGAAACACAGAAAGGCATAATCCGTAAACTTAAGCAGTTTGGACAAAAGCAAAGCCAAAATCAAAACAGAGATAAAGGACTCAAGAAAAGCCATATTATGCAGTAGAAATCTGTGTGATACCAGCAGTGAGACAAGAGAGGGGCTCTTGGCTAATTTTATAGTTGACATAATAATTTAAGAATTAGATTTTTGGTTTCAGACTATATGCACGGAAAGTAAGGGCACTCTCCATTCTTTGGCTAGGTCAAAAGCAGTAGCTGCACTTACTGAGGCTACAGCACAATCGAGTCCACAGTATTGATGGGTCAGAAACTCCAGGTCACTTGGGGGACAGCATTTTGAACTGAAAAGACAGACCAATGCTGGTGCTTCCAGCAAGCTGCAGGGGAGCAGGCAGATGGTTTCACATTTCTGGAGTTATTTCTTCACCTGATTTAGAAAGTCACTGAGCTTCCTTCCCAATTCTAAAGTCTTTCTAGAGTTGGGAGATTAAGGTAGTTGATGTATAATAGTCCTGGCTTTTATTTCTTGTGTTTTGTGGTCGCTTACTACCTTTATATAATGCTTACCCAAATTTCTGTGGGCATGATAATCATTTGGTTAAGATTAAAGTAATTTTTGCAAAGATTGTATTTATTTATTTATTTGACAGATAATTTATTTGACAGAGTGAGAGAAGGAACAGAAGCAGGGGGAGTGGGAGAGGGAGAAGCAGGCTCCCTGCTGAGCAGGAAGCCTGATGTGGGGGTCCATTCCAGGACCCTGGGATCATGATCTGAGCCGAAGGCAGACGCTTAACAACTGAGCCACCCAGGTGCCCCAAGATTAAAGTAAATTTTTAATATTTATTAAAATATATATTTATAAATATTCTACAACATTTGTCACTGCTTCTTATACATTTTTAGGTATAACAATTTGTGAATACTTGAAAATGGAGGTAAATATTTATTGAACTGATAATTTTGGACAAGACATTTGATTAGGTATTATGATGACCAAGAAACGGAGGCATTAGATAATGTGTACTGCCAGCATTTACAGTCTAAATGAATACTTCAGCTGTGCATAACGTGTTCCCACGTGCACACCTGCACACATATGCACATCCACTCAAGCACAGTAAAAATTGGGGTTGAAATAATCAGTACTAAAATAAAAAGAAGCAACCAGCAAAATCTCTAACACTGACCATGGATTAGAATAGTAGCAGTGAGGGTTAAAATCTGTGAGGCATGTGGCGTTTGGGAACAGTGGGTGCTCTGAGTGATAGCGCTTGGCTTGAGGTTTAGAAATAGTAAGACCAGGGGTGCCTGGGTGGCTCAGCCATTTAAGCATCTGACTCTTGATTTTGGCTCAGGTCATGATCTCAGGATCATGCACTTGGTATGGAGCCTGCTTAAGATTCTCTCTCCCCCTTTCCTCTTCCCCTACCCACTCCCTCTCTTAAAATAGTAAGACTATAGATAGAGAGAGTGGATAAAATACGTAAGCTTGAGAATAGTATAAATAGAAGAGGTGTGAGTTTAGAGGACTGAAGTATATTGATTTGTTGAAGAAAAGGGCTATTGAGAACCACAATGATGGGTTAATGCTGGATTACGAAGGGAAGTGATTACCAGGATGAGAAGTTAAGATTATATTTATTAGTCAAAAAGGAAAAAGATAGTAGTTTAGTACATTATAATCCTGTACATAGGACCTAGACTGTTTTCATTTTTTATGATACTCCATTATGTAGTAAACATATATACATAAATTCTGCTGACCCATAAATAAGGGCTATAAATCTGATTGAAGAAAGAAAAAAAAATTGATAATGGGTTTGCCTTTATTCTTTTGTTTCTGATGTCAATACAAATAACTTAATACTGCTTGGGAAATGTAATGCTGTTTGCCAGTGGACCTTAGCCACCCTGCAAAGTTTAGGCACAATTCCTAGGGGCCTTATAAAATTCATCGGTCTGTAGTGGATGTATTTACCATGGATGCCTTTTACACACGCAAATATGCCAGTGCCTAATATAACGCTTCCCTGTTGATATATATTAGTATGTTCAAAGAATCCAGGCCTTTCTATTTGCATATGAATGTGCAATAATTCTATGAATGTGCATGTGGGATTTAATTGTTTTTTAAACAATGTACTCTTATCTTTCTGGAAGAAATTCAGGCCATCAAAGCGTTGTCAGTGATGAGCTCGCTAATTACTTTCCAATACTTAGCCTTGTATTTCCCTTTATTTCTGGTGCTCTGTTCCCTCTAGTTTTACATTACTATCAGAAAGTTCTTTAGAATCCAGTCAATCTTCCAGTGCCAAATCTGCACTTCAAATTTTTTATTCAATAAGGACACAATGGGAGTATCTGTGGCTTCCAAGGAGATACTCATAAACTTTTTCGTGCATTGTCTTTGCAAAATTTCAGGGAGGATAGCATTCAAAAAAGAACAGATTATAGCTGCAGAGTATTTGGAACAAAAATTGTCATTCTGGACTAGATGACAAATAACAAAACTTAAGTCAGCATATGAAATTTCTATTTTTCAATGACATGGGTGCTGGTTTGGTTTTACTTACCTCCTCTTTTGTTTTCTAGCCCTTTGAAGGTAGCCAGTAGATCAAAAGGAATCTAGTAGGATGATTATGAGATCATGTCTAGTAGAATCTTTGAGCACCAACTACAAAACTGCTGTGTTTCTGTTTGCTTTTTGAATTGTGCACTGTTGGAAAGTATATAAAAGCATTATTAGCAAAGCAGATTATCTGACAGTAGCATTATCCCTTTCAGCAGACTGGAATAATAGTCTTTGGATATGTTTACATCATGCCAATCATAGATATTTCTAAACATCTGGACTTTGGGCATCAAATCAATAAAACATCTGGATAACTAATTATCACTGTAATTGCTTTTATAATTGTGTAGATGCTACATATATTTAATTCTTCCCTCAAATGACATAAAGGTAGAATGTTTCACAATAGACTCAGATCCAGTATTTAGGTTTTATGGCTTGCTTCCATGAGGAGGTGCTCAGATAAGGTCTCCCACATGTTTAACTCTGCAATGTATCCTTACACACATTTTTATAATTACTAATGAATAAACGTAAAATCTCAGCAAAACTTTTCCAATAGTGAAAGACTTGGCAGGTTAGGTGGGAACAATTAGGGCAGCCAAAGGCAGATTAAGACTGTGCTGACAGTTCATTTGAAAAATGATTATAGGCAAATGCCAGTAAACCTGTTGGATATTCACAGTTTTGATGAGAGTTCAGGGTTTGTGTGATATTGAAAATGAAACACTCGAACCATGTGTGAGTCCAAGAAAAGAGAATGCCCAGTGAGAAGGAATATAATCACAATCTTATTTTGAGGCATGCATATTAAGTGGTTAAGGTAGAAGAATCATCTGGGCTGGCGAAACATGAGATATTCAAAGCGTATTAGGATTTAAGCCAGAGTGGCTTGGAAAATGTCAGAAATTCTTAGATTGTCGAATTTGAAGATAAGGTCATATGGACTATATTTACTATATTTGAAATGTAACAGAAGCCATTCCCTCCTATGTGACTATTTCTACAAAGCTATTTAGAGCAGGAATTCCTTAAACTGAGATAATTAGAAAGGTTTTCTAACATATCAATGTAGTGTGGGTCTTCTGTGCAAAATGTCCTTGTGTACTTAGACACCAGACAATTAAAGCAGAATAATAAATTTCTTTGAGCAAATGAGCATTTTAAGTACTTGGCTTAAGCAAACTAAAAGGATATTATATCATAATAACTTATAATAACTTAATATATATCATAACTGAGTGAACCATATTACGAGATTTTGTATTCTAACTCAGATTCCAGGAAAACAAAATATGTCTTATGATAAATGTAGTAGAGGTATCTATACCAAAGTATGGGTGAGTTACAATCATACAGATAAAGGAATCATTTCAAAAGTAGGGTTTTTTCCCAATTCTGTATACGTTTGGGCTATTTAGTTAGATGCCCCCGGGCATTATCCAGGTAGCTTGATAACCGTGAAAACAGTGCTCATCTAATCATTTGTCTCCATGATATGGGGATAACTTCCTCCTGAATTATGAGAGCATTGCCTGAGTAAGCCAAGCACAAGTATGTACTGACTGAGGTGGGATGGCAGAGGTAGCCCATAGGTTGAAAGATGAGTTGGGAGGGAAATTTAAAGCAAATAAAGAAGAACCAGCTCAAAATTTTCATCATCCAAATTTTTCCTTAAATGTCCAGCCTATAATGACCTTATGACTTCATGATAAGTATAGCTTCTGTCATGCATGTGGTAATCCTGTACTGCCTGATGAAAGATGTTGCATTGTTTTATACCTTTAGGTAATTTTCTTATATATGCAGTGTAACTATGTAGTGATGAATATGTCTTTGTCTGCAAATTATTGAACCCAATGAACTTTTTTCTATAGTCACAACTTTAAAAGTTTGTTCTCCAGCAATCAAAACCAACTGGAAGCCAGGGACTATGTGTTTAAAAGTTGGAGTCCCATCAGGACATTGTTCAGAACACACGTTAGGTGCTTAACACTTGAGCTATCATTATGACTGAAGAATTTCTGAAACCTGGTGTTGTGAGAGGTAATATAGAGAAGTCATTAATATTCATTAAAGCTGTGCTCTTTCTGGTGACTATAGAATTCTTTTTTTCATAAAATGTAGAAAAAAGAATATCTTCTATGAAAGAAATAAAGAACTTGTCTCTGAATACTTGCATGCTATGCTAGAAAGAGCAGTAGAACCCATGCTAGGACATATTCAGCAAGTCACTGGGCCTCAGTTTCCTTCTGTGTAAATTGAAGAAAATAATGTCTGCTCTATCTTCCCTAAAGTTTGTCGTGGGGATAAAAATTAAAAGGATGCAAGAGATTCATAAAGCTCTTATATCTGTTAAAAAATATTTGACATATTAGAGTGATAGAAGGATGTAAAGTTAGAAGATTAAGTAATTTTGGGGCAAGATGCTCTGATCTGAAATAAGTCAGTATATGCCAAATTCACATGCATGGGGGTAGCCTGGCACACATATGTGGTAGGACAAGTACAACATTTGTGAGAGGAGGTCAAAGAAAAAAAGTTTTTAGAAGTTTCAATTATAAGCCCACACAAAAATAAAAATATCTTCAGTTTTCTCATTTATTTTTATTAGTTGGATAGAAAGAGAAACGTGTAGAACTTCTGACAACTATAACAGTTTATGAACCATAAAGTTAGGTAATAGAAGTTGTTGATTAAAAAATACATGTTTTTTTGAGAAGTATTAAAAACAGTAAGACATCCTGATGTTTTGAAGGTCTGGGTGCATAAGTCTCTTGTTTCGACATTTATACCATCACTGAAATGCCTTGATTAAACATTTAACCATCATTTGAAGTTTGTTTGTCCTTAAATTTTATCTCACAATTTGATTCAACCTCTTGATTCACTGATTTAATAAAAAATACTCTTAACTGTTTGCAAATTATTAAATTGTAGGACTTTATTGTAGATTGTTAATATATCAGATGGGCATAAAATAGCAGTTATGGAAGAACGGTAATACTTGTAAGATCCCTTTCTCATTTTTCCTGACTTGGGTCACTTTGCTATGTTGACACCTACTAAAGGAAAAGGCCATTGATTGGTTCTTGGTCCAAAAAGGATAGTACGTATGGGGTCTTTACTCTCATGTACACTAACTAGCTCATGGAAGGGCAGAGGCACAATCTTAACAACCTAAGTAAATATGTGTGAATGCATTGCTTACAATGAAATGCATAAAGAGTGAAAAATCCTATAAACATATCTTAAATTCCAGTTGTGAAAGTGCCAACCTTTTTAAAAGCACCACTTATTTTTGAAGACCAATATGCATTTTTTCCTAAGAGTGTGCTAGTGCGAGGGTGACATAGGTACACACTGAGCATGTGGATTTTAAGTCATGTGGCCTTTAATTTTTGTCCCAACTCTGCCATTTTCTTAATGACCTAGAATACATTACTTAGATCTCTGTGCCTCAGTATCCCTAAACTGGAAAAGTATTACTAGTACCTATTCAAAAAGTTGTCTGGAAGGTATCTGTCGAAATGTTACTGATTGTGTTAATCATGCTGTGATAACAAAACACCGCAGACTAGATGACCTAAACAGAAATATATTTTATCAGTTCTAGAGGTTAGAAGTCCAGATGAAGGTGTCAGAAGGGTTGCTTTTTGGTGAGACTTGTAGATGGTTGCCTCCTGGCTTTGTCCTCATATGGCCTTTCCTGTGGGCACATGCATGCACACAAAAGAGGGAGCTCTTGTGTCTTCCCCTGTTTATAAGGACACTGGTCCTATGGAATTTGGGCCCCACCCTCTGACTTCACTTAATCTTAGTTACCTCCTTAAAGGCCCTATCTCTAAGAATAGTCACTTTATGGGTTAGGACTGCAGCATATACATTTTGGGAGTACACATCTCAATCCGTAGCACTGGTCTTACTTTCCATAGCATTTACTTGGATATGGAGGATGCCCTCTATGTTGAAACACTGGCTTGTTCTCTTCTGTTGTGTCATACTTTACAACATGGCTTATGACTCAGTGGGTCTCAGATTTGATTAGCAGCTCATACCTTAGTTTATAGAGATCCCTAATTATATTACTCATTATGTTCATGCCTACTTGATGCTGACCTAGATTAATACCTGTAACCTAATAGTGTTATTGGAGGGGAACATGTGAAGAAGTTATGTGGGACCTGGAAGGGAGTCAGAAAATAAAACACAGAGGAGAAAAGATTAATGCTTCTAATTTGAGGTGCTTTTAAGGATCCCAAGTAGGTCACCAACATGAATTTTCTGATGGAAAGAGCGGTAGTTCCTTCAATATAGCCTTAGAATTACCAAGACATATATTGACGATGATTTATATTTCCACCAGAGAAGATCGCATTCAAGAGGCCATGGGGCAAGGGCCATGGGATATAAGGCTAGTGCTCATAATTCCTTAGGAAGAATGTGAAACACCATACCTCTGTTTCCAAAAGCTCTCAGCCAGATCCTGATCTAGGCTAAAGTGTTTCGGAAGTTGGGCTTTTCTCAGAGCAATTGGGAAAGACATCCCTACTGCTTAGTATCAGCGCCCTGCTGTGGAAACTCAGATGCCCCCTCACACCTCCTTCAGGCTCCCACTTCTAACTGTACAGGCAGAAATCAGCAGTTAAGTAACTGACTCCACACCCAAAGGTCCATCTACCCTTGCATAGTTTCCCCATTCTCTCTCCCTGCGTTCCATGTCTACAGTTAACTCCCCTCTTAACACATAATTCCTGAAATTTAGAATCTTTCAAAAAGTTCATGTAAATTATCTTCAGTGTGCCCTCATATAAAGTTGATCATAAGACTTTCACTCCCTGCCATGTCCCACAAAGATACAGAATTTCCGTGACTCAGTTGCCTTTCTGTGGAGTAGAACAAAAATGAGGCTGAAGGTTGTGGGGCTCATCACACCAGACCACGAACCCTGGATATTTCAGTGTGGTTGTTGAGTTAACAATAGAATAGTAACTTTTTTCCATTTAGTTATATGGTACACTGCACCAAAACAAAACAAACAAATCTAAAAGGAATGGGCTGAAGCCCAGGAAATGTAGTCTTTTTTCTTCCTTCCTTCCTTCCTTCCTTCCTTCCTTCCTTCCTTTCTTTTTCCTGTGCCAGTTACAACTAGCTGTGTGATTTTGGTTGAATTATTAATCTCAACATATCTCAGTTAACTTATCACACTAATATTAGACTAAGAGTAGGATCTCCTTCATACAATTAATGGAAGATCTAACACAAGTTCAGTACTCAGCGAAGAGTATTTGTTTATATAAACAGATATATAACTGCTGCAGCTCCCAATCTGGGTTTCAGCTCTACATGATTCTTTATCTTCCCATTTATTTATATCCCCACAGCAGGCTAAGCATCACCCTGCTCAATAACTTAGAATCAAAAGGTGAAATGAAAGGAACTTCCTTGAGATAAATACTGTTCTAGGCCCTGGGCAGTACAAGCATGAGCAAGAGAAAGTCCTTGCTTACCTGAAGCTTTTTTTTTAAATGGAGCAAATAGTATATAAACATGCAATATAATTTGAAATAGTGACAAGTTTTTGATGAAGAAATAGATTGAGAGAGAGTGCTCAATGGTAGAAAGATGGGGCTACTTTAGACCAGTCAGGGAAAGACTCTTTATGGAGGTGATACTTGAACAGAGGAAGTTCTCAATAAATTAAGAATTAAACCAAGTGAGGATATGGGGGAAGAATATTCCAGGTGGATGAGAGAACATGTGGAAAAACTACATGGGCTGCTCAAAACATAGGGAGTATAGCCTGCCTCAGGGTACAGAGTGAAGAAGTTATGGAGCCAAAGTCAAAGCTGTAGGCAGGAGTAAGACTGTGTTGCCTATAGATTTTGGTAAGGGTATTAGCTACTACAGGCTAAGCTGCAGTCATGAGGAAACCCCAAAATACAGCAGCTCTGACATAGTAGTATATCATGTCTAGAGGTGAAAAGTTTCTAGGATTCTTAGATATCCCTGCTCATAAGTCTTCCAGTTTTTGTCACTTGTTGCCCTGACATTAGGTGATATCCTAATCTACTACCCAGGTTTGAGCATATGAGAAGAAAACAGAAACACATACACTGCTGAAGGATATGACTCCCAAGTTGTATACACTGGTAACATACAAGCCCGCAAAGGAAGGTGGGGAATGTAGCCATTGCCCAGCTAAATTTCCAAAACCGTATTACTAAAAGAAAGAAAGGAGAAGGAGAGTGGTTGATAGTGGAACTCAACCACTAGTCATGGCCACAGAAAGGAATATAGATTTTATTCTGTGATGGGAAGCCACTGAAAATTTTGGAGTGAAACCGTGAGGCTATTTAATTCACACATTTAGAAGGTTGTTTATAGAACGTACTTCTAGAACATAGAAGGGCAAAAGAAGGAAAACAAGAGGGGATTTCAACAACCTAGGTGAGAGATGAAGGAAATTTGGGTCAAGGTATTGTAGGTAGAAGTTTTAAAATGCAGATATACTAAAGGTAAATCCATAAGGTATTGCTAATGGTTCGAATGGTAAAAAGGGAGTGGGGGGGATGGTAATGAAAGACCCCTCTCCTAAGGTGTTATACTAAGAATTGGGTCTTCCACTATATTTGAGAAATGTATTGGGAAATACACATACTTATATACCCATTGTAAAACATGATGCATGCTTCATGGGTGTGTGTGTGTGTGTGTGTGTGTGTTTATTTAACAAAACAGATCAATATATGCCAAGATTTATGGTACTGCCAATTTGGTTATTCTGTGATATCAAAATGTATTCTTTCTCAATTCCAGAATATTAGTAAGCACCATGCCTCTTTTCTGAATAGCAGGCAGCAAAAAAAAAAAAAAAAAAAGAAAGCAAAAGCTCCAGGATCTATTTCTAGATTAAATATTGCCTGACCTTGGGCAACTCATTCAACTTTCAAGGACATAAATATCCTCATCTGTAGAGTGGGGATAATGACACTAGTCTTATCTACCTCAGAGGGTCATTGTGGATCCCAATGGGATAAGAGATGTGAAAAGACTGTTTAAAATGTTAACATCATGGTGAATAATTTATATCACATTTTAAATTTCAATCTGATGCCTCCCATGGTACCACTTGGTAAAAGCAACCACTTTCATGCTTGTTCTCTCCAGCTCCCATGGCAATTTGGCTTCTCAAAGCAGGTCAAGCAGACTCCAGAAGAAACTTGCAAAGTTAGAATCTGTAGTTTTGGGATAATTAAGTTGTTGTTTTGTTGTTGTTGTTGTTTTTAGAACCTAATTCTTTATTTATAACAAGTAGATTATGGAACCTTGTAAAGACTGACAATTACAGTTTTCTGGATAGCCAACACCACATTCATTTTAAGTATTATGATCAAGTTATCAGAAATGCTTCACCAAGTTCCTTTAGTCAATCAGGATGTCTGAATATTTTAATATCTTTTATATGTAAGGCAATTTGTGTGATCTTTTTAATAAATGTATGACATTTTGGATTTAGGACTAACAAAGTAAGCTAGATTTGGCAATGTACAAGACAATTGGAAATCTGAGATAAATCTTAATATTCATTTCCTTCCCAGAACTCTCAGTGGAGAACAATGCATGCTTTTTGTTGTACCAACAGATTTTGACCACCAGCTTTCCTCAAAAATACTCTTAGGACTATAACATTGTGTGCCTAAAGGCAGTGCAGCCCTGTATTATACATAGTATTTCTTCCCAGTGCATTATATTTAACTGACAGATTTCTAGAAAATAGGCTAAATATTTGAAACTTTATGCTTATGTTAAAATAAAAAAATATTTATCGTGGATTTCAGTGCAAAATTTGATGACTACGAAAGAGTAAAAGACAGGAATTTAAAGAAATATTGCATTAATGGCTAAGCCCTTGACTTCCAAGGTTTGAATTTACTCCCTTTTCCCATTAGGGGAATATCAGTAAAAATATCTAAGATGAACAGCTATAGAGTTCTAATCAGATCCAGGTGATTGATACACACAAATGAGGTATTTCTTGTGCTTTTATCAGAGCCCTAAAATTGTGCTCGACAGAGTAGATAGAAAAGACATTTGCAATGTGATTTTTTCTTTGAAACCCTCTAGAATTATCTCTTAGAAGTATTAGTACATAAAACATACTAAGAATGTCAAGTATTGATAAACTGATATACCTAGTATATATAGCCTGCTAAGATTAGGTTTGATCCTTATGTTAGACTGGCTTCTTTGGGGGACATTTATCATGTGGCATAATTGGGAAGCATAAGAATGAAACTGACCAGCGACCTTACAGAATCCAGAGGAAAATAACAATGTTCTGGGGACTCACATTTTTAATCTTTCAACTTAGCCTTTATGGGTAGTCACACATTTTCACACCATACATCCTTTTCCTACATTTGATCAGGGAAAATGACTACTGGACACACACAAATCATACAATTTAACTTAGTGATCACCATACAGAGAAAGTGTTTATTCTTCCCATTTCCTATGCATAGTACAGAGAAGGAATTTGAATGGTCCTACCTAAACCAATCAGTTTTACCACAGGGCTGTGCTTTCTATATTTGCTCAGTTTGCATCATGTGCTCACAATGATAACCAGGAGCACTATTTTTATCAGAACCAGATGGAAGGTAGGGTGAGAGAGCAGATGAGTCAGAAAAATTCTGTAGATGATTATTACTCTAAAGCTTTGGTTTATTTTGCTTGTTTGTTTGTTTGCTTAAGTCAGAGGAGTAGCATTGAATAACTCCGTATTATCTAAGGCAACCAGGACTAATGCCCAGGATATTAATCTCTCCTGTACTGATGCCATACTCAACATTACATGACAGGGAATCTCTTTCGTCATCGGCAGCATGATTCATTGTTGGATAAGTTTTGCTCTTGTGAAAATAATGGAAGCCCAAATATACCTTCTGGTTCTTTGTTCTAGTTTTACTTTTTGGAATGACATGGCTGGCCTTCCTCCTCTTGTATCAGCTCTCATGTTTATTGGATACTTTGTATCCTTTCCAACTATTTAGTTTCTCACCTAGACACACTCTGTTTGTGTGATCTTCTATCTCAAGCACTTGCCATTCTGATACATCTCTTGTGGACAGTTTCCTAAGAATGACGCACATGTGACTAAGGGCAAGGAGCAGGGAGAGGAAAGAAAAAGAGAGGAAGAGTGAGTACAAGCTACATAGCTACAAGGTGACTGATTTTCCAATGAGTAAGGCAATTAGAGGGCAGGTGGAAGAGATAGAAACTAATGGATGAACTTACTGTATTCGCCCATCAGGCTACATCAGCCTAAGAAGAATACAAAGCAAATTAGACACAACACCAGTCTTTTCTAATACAAAGGAGCAAGATGTTATTTAAATAAACAGGATTTAACAGATGGTGCATTCCAGAAGAAAGATTGCCTGTAATTCAGTCATCCCTCAAAGCCATTCCAAATTTTAAGGTAGCTGCTCATTTAAGCCTAATTGGGCACTATCTTGCCACTCTTCTTCTTGTCAGATGTATATTTATTCATTCTTTTGTTTTACTTCATAGCCTAGATTCCTCTAGAAAATGGGAACATCCAGGCACATGTGGTCATATTCTCAGTGCCATAAGTAAGATGCTGACTACCTAGTTCTCTGTTGCAGTAGATGATAGAGCACCTTAAATAGCATAGCTACCAAATACAGTAGGTTAAGCTGAAAGTAACTGAGAAAGACTTCTACCTGTTCTGTTATCATACTTTCTGGCCTATTTTGTTTTGTTTTGTTTTTTTACTGAATAAAATTGATAATATTGGGTAGTTTAAAGTATATGGCATATATTACTTTGATACATTTATATACTATAATATGGTTGCTGATGTGATATTTAAATTTTGTAATTATAGTACATATTATTGTCTACATTCATTATACTGTACATTAGATCCCTATGGCTTATTTACTATTCATTATCAGTGTGTAACTTGAAACACTGTTATTCTTATCTACCATACCATTCCCTTGGTAACCACCATTTTACTCTCTGGTTTTTACTGGTTTAATTTTTTTTTTTAGATTTCACATATAAGTGATATCATCCAATACTTGTCTTTCTCTGTCTGGCTTATCTCAGTATAATGTGCTCAGGGTCTACCCATGTTGTCACAAATGGGAGGATATCTTCCTTCCTCGTGGTTGGGTAATACTCCATAATACTCCATTGTCTATATGTACCACATCTTTTTTTTTTATTTTTTAAATGTTTTATTTTAATTTTTCTTAAGATTTTATTTATTTATTTGACAGAGAGAGAGAGAGAGAGAGATCACAAGTAGGCTGAGAGGCAGACAGAGAGAGAGGAGGAAGCAGGCTCCCTCTTGAGCAGAGACCCCAATGTGGAATTCGATCCCAGGACCCTGATATCATGACCTGAGCTGAAGGCAGAGGCTTTAACCCACTGAGCCACCCAGGTGCCCCACATCTTTTTTTTTTTTAAACATAGTAGCCAATTATTGTCTTCTCCCTAGAAAAATATATGTATACTCATACAGAGATCATGAATTCTAGATTTACATAAGAGGAGAAATGGAAGACACTGAAGACAGAAACTATGATATGAGCCAGTTCATGAAATTGGGAATGCTCAGGATGCATTCAGAAGACAAATTTATCATACCACCTAATTGTACAAAGGAACATAATGATCTTAGAGATACAACTAGATAATAAAGAGGACTATATTTATTTATTTATTTGTTTTTTTGCCAATAAGTTTGTACTTCATTATATAGGTAGGGGGAAGCCACTGGCATTTTCTCTAGGTAGAGGAAGTGGGGAGAAAAACACAGTAAAACATGATTTGGAAATTTACCCATCCCTACTTTATATAATATTCTGTACTGTTAATTGTTTATACAAGGTATTTCTTTTCTTTTCCTCACAAAAAAAAAGAAAAAAATCAGTACAGAAAGTGATTATGTTGATGAAGATCATGATTAATTTAAAAAACAGTCAAATTGTTAATATGAATTTTATCTAGGGAACAACTTTTCAGTAATCTGGGGGGATAATGATGATAATAACTAGGAAGCTGCTGACAAAGGTTTCCCGATGCAAGCATGGCCTATCAACAATGGTAACCTCTGTGTACTCAACTTGTGGTGAGACTAGGGATTCCGTACAAACTTGCAGGTTTTAGGACTGGCAACCCAGTCGACTCCTGGGCTGTGGGTTTCCAAACATAGCTATTCAATAGAGATATAGAACTAAGAAAAGACTGGTCACTTAGATAAGATTTTATTAATAAAATTAAGATAATTTGAGAATACATCCAAATCACATATCAAGAGCAAAAGTAGTAGAGAGAAGAAGTGGAAAAAAGGCGGAACTTGGGAAGAAGGATGAGCAAGAATCATGAGAACAGGACAAGTAAAGCAGCATATGAAGTAGGAAAAAGAAGTAACATTGCTGTCTGGAATACTTTACAGTAGATGTAATCGGGGGGGAATTGTCAAACATTTTTATCAGCAAAACTGTATATTTTGATGTGTGATCTTGAATAACTTTATTCAATCAACTAGTAAATTACAGGGTTGAAAATTAAACTTAACTTCTCTAGGATACAAAATACTATACTTTTAACCCATTATAATAAACTACTTCCAAACTGCCTCAAAGCCATTTGGGACATCTTCCAATCTTTCTCACTCACATGCTTTGATTTCTTTTCCTTTGACAAATCTCTTTCTCCAGACCAGTCTGTTCCCAGGAAATGGTCAGGTCTCAGCTATACTGATGTGAGGATTTTTAAATCTCTTACACTGTATTTGGATCTTCAACTTCACTCCCCATATGGGGCAGTCAATGTATAATGACTCAGTTCTCAAGTACTGAAAGCAGATACCAGTGGGATTTCTAGAGGGAGACAGACATTTTCTTGAAACTGGGACACAACGTAATCAACACACTTGCTACAAATAGGTCAGACCTCTTTACCATGCATCCTTTCTCTCCCACAATTGGCATGAACCACAAGGATTCATTCATTTTTTTCACGCAACAGCTATTATTTGAATGTCTACTCAAATTTAAGCACTATTTCACATTCTGGGTATTCAGTTAACCACAAAGAGAAGAAAGGGCTTTTGCTTCCTTTCCTTAAACTTGCACTTAAGAGGGAAATAAATATTATATAGGTCAATAGATAGATAGACAGAAATGTTATTTTAGATAATGATAACTCCTGGAGTGATAATGAATTGTTGGTTCTAAGGGTTGAAGAGATCTCGTATTCTAAAACCTAGGATACTTGGACTTCTGGGACTCCTAAATGTGGACTTAGGTTCCTTGAACTCCTTGAAATTGCATAAAAAATTGAGTGGCTAGTAATACACATATATTGGGGTGGGGGAAGAATTTATAGCATGCATCAGTGTCTCAAAAGAGTATGTAACCTGCAAAAGAGTTAGAACACTTAGATTAACATGATGAGCCTTTCTGAAGAGGTGATGTTAAAGCTGAGACCTGACTGAAGAACCAAACTATGAGAGTTTGTGGGTCACAAGTACCAAGCAGAATAGAGATCAAGTTCCTGAAGCAGAAAGAAGTTCAGTGAGATGCAGGTGAATAAAGACTAGAGGAGCTAGAAGAATGAGTTGGAAAGAAATATTCAAATACTCAAAGGAAGAGGAAAGAGATGGCTCTTATGCCAAAGAATTTAGATTAAAAAATGTGCAGAGAAATCATTACAGGGATTTTAGAGGAACTATAACATATGATTTTAAAACATCATTCCTTGAGAAGAGGTTATAAGGAGGCAAGAAGAGTAGGTGTTTTCTAAGAGTGTTTTCTAAGTGTTCAAGGGAAAGGTGGTGATGACTTTGGCCAGAGTAACAGTACTCTAAATTGATGTATACATAAATGTATACAGATTCCAGGATATATTTGGTAAACAAATCTAAGAGGGTTTTCTTTGAAAGTTATTCTGTTTTGATAGTGATATGTTTAAGATACCTATTTTGTCCAACATGTAGTCACTACACATTTTGGTTAAGAGCCAAATGGTAGAATTTTGAGAATTAAAATCAAAATTTGACCAAAGCCAAATATTAATATTACTCTAGGATACAAAAAAAATCAAATTGTATAAAAATTGCATTGTTTTAAAGATTTGAATATGTGTTACAAAGAATAATGATTTTTCACTAGTAACAGCCTTTAGATGGCAATTATAAATCCCTGCTCACTTTCAAATGATGTCACTGAAGGAGTAAGATTTTTTGATGTACATTATTTTTACCTTTTTAAACTTTATTCCTAATTTTCTTTATATTCTATATGATGACTGGAATGAAAATTATTTATTTTATAGCTTTTTCACATTGTTGATATTTTGAGGAAGTGAGATCAAAATTGTGCCTTTCACTCAGCTTCCATAAGATTTAAAATATTCCTCAGACTGTTTTTTTGTTTGTTTGTTTTGGACTCCTAGCCCAATAAAGTAACTTTAATTTTATATACATTTTAATAGTCATATTGTTAAATGTTATGATTGTGAGTCTACTAAATATTTGTATAAATAATAGAATTGTGATTAAGTATTATTTTAATTATTCTGCCCTATATTCTATTTAATTTTTATAGTCATTTCTTAATTCAAAAGGGTGAGGGATCGTGGGGGGTAGGGAGGGAAAAATAATGAAACAAGATGGGATGGGGAAGGAGACAAACCATAAGAGACTCCTAATCTCACAAAACAAACTGAGGGTTGCTGGGGGGTGGGAGGGTAGGGATAGGGTGGATGGGTTATGGACATTGGGGAGGGTTTGTGCTTTGGTGAATGCTGTGAAAGATGTAAGCCTGATGATTCACAGACCTGTACCCCTGGGGCAAAGAATAAAAAAAAAAGATGTCATCCTTTTTAAAAAATTATCTAGGCAAATTCCTCTCATAATATTCATATTCAATGACTGCCTATTTATTTCAAATTATCTTAATTATTTTACATATAATTGAGTTTTCAAATCATTTTTATGAAGGATTTATAGTTGTATTAATAAATATAAATGTTTAATTCAATTAATATTTTAAGCACATAGATTTCACTAGAATATTTAAGTATATTTAAAAATACATGTTCAAAAATTGACAATAAATTCAAATTACACTCAAATTAAATTACAAAGGTGTAGTAATCAAAACAGCATGTGCTTGCAGAAAAATAGGTATATAGATCAATGGAACAGAATAGGAAGCCCAGAAGTAAACCCACAATTATATGGCCAATTAATCTTCAACAAAAGACACAAGAATACTCAGTTGGAAAAAGTCAGGATCTTCAACAAATTATATGGGAAAACTGGATAGCTACATACAAAAGAATGAAACTGGACCACTTATTACACCATACACAGAAACTCAAAATGGGTTAAGGACATAGATGTGAGACCTGAAACCATAAAAATCCTACAAGAGGGAACAGGTTGTAATTTCTCTGACATTGGCTATAACAATAACCTTCTAGATATGTTTCCTGAAGCAAGGGACACCAGAGCAAAAAATAAACTCTTGGGACTATATCAAAATAAAAAAGCTTCTGCACAGCAAAAGAGACAATCAACAAAAACTAAAAAACAATCTACTGAACGGGAGAAGTTACTGGCAAATGATATAACTGACAAAGGGTTAGTATCCAAAATATATAAAGAACTTATACAGCTCAACATCAAAAAAAATAAATAACAAGCCAATGTAAAAAATGGGCAGAAGACATGAACAGACATTTCTCCAAAGAAGACAATTGAGATGACCAAAAAACACATGAAAAGATGTTCAACATCACTCATCATCAGGGAAGAGCAAATCAAAACCACACTTGTCAGAATAGTTAAAATAAAAAACTCCAGTAGTTGCACTACTGGGTTTTTACCCAAAGAATATGAAAAGACTAATTCAAAGGGTCTGTGCACTCTTATGTTTATTGCCAGATTATTTACAATAGCCAACCTATGGAAGCAGCCCAAGGGTCCATTGATAGACGAATGAATAAACAATATGTGGGGTGTGTGTGTGTGTGTGTGTGTGTGTGTGTGTATATACATATACATCCATATATAGACATATGCATACATACATATATAATGAAATATTATTCAGCCATAAAAAAGAATGAAGTTTTGCCATTTGCAACAACATGGATGGATCTAGAGAGTATAATGCTAGGTGAAATAAGTTAAAGAAAGAAAAGTAATTTCACTCACAATGCAATTTAAGGATCAAAACAGTGAACAAAGGGGAAAAAAGGGACAAATCAAAATACAGACTCTTATAGAGAACAAATGGATGATCACCAGAGGAGAGGTGGGTGGGGGCATGAATGAAATAGGTAAAGGGCATTAAGAGCATACTTAACCTTGGTGGAACTGAATCACTATGTTGTCCACCTGACACTAATACGACATTGTATGTTAACTGCACTGGAATTTTTTTAAAAAATGGCTTCTAGAGAAGCCTAGACTACCCCCCCCAAAAATTCAGATTACATTTCTTTTTCATTTACTAACAAATAGAGATAGCTATAATACATATATGGATGATAATTTACACAATCACCTGATTTTTTTAAATTTTTTTTAAAGATTTTATTTATTTATTTGACACAGAGAGAGAGATCAGATCACAAGTAGGCAGAGAAGCAGGCAGAGAGAGGAGGAAGCAGGCTCCCCGCTGAGCAGGAAGCCCGATGCAGGCCTCGATCCCAGGACCCTGAGATCATGACCTGAGCTGAAGGCAGAGGTTTTAACCCACTGAGCCACCCAGGCGCCCTCACCTGATTTTTTATTGTACATTTCATTAAATGTGACAGAAATGAGATGGAAACATATGGCTATTCAGTCTTTCAAAGTCAAAATTTAAACATATGGATCTTTTATTATGGATGTGGTTTATATAAGAAAGAAATAATAGAACTCAGTGGATACCAATCCATGAGCTCAAAGAAAGACAAATTATTCTTAAATGTATGTATTTATATTTAATGAAAATCAACTTTTAGATTAAGCAGCCAACTCCTATCCCATTTTTGCTAAGGGGATTTCTGTACTTGTCTGGATTTTATTGGAGAATGAGTAAATGCAGCACAGTGATAGGGTTAACAAACTTAACACTATAGTAAAAGGGAGATGCAAAGAAAATGTTATTTAGTTTCTTTCCTATCATCTCTTACCTATCCCCAGCCCCAAAAATATTTGAGTGTGCAAGAATATTGATTAGTGTGCTTTTCTGAATATGAAATTTGTTTTGCCCCCATGTTCCCATAAGGCCAATATTCCCAGAGAAGGTAATTACAAATGTTGTATAGTTTGTAGTATAAGTTGTATCAGTCAAATACTCCAGTTATTTTTTGCTCATATTCTAAGCCTTAGTTGAAAATGTTAACATGTACTCGGTCAGGTGGGGCTGAGGACTTAAATATTATAGGCCCTGTCTGTCATCTGATAAAAAAATAGTCAAGTTCATATCACACTGATAGGACCTTGAGATCTGTGAGGTCAAGACAAAGGCTGAAAATGTACCTGACCTCCGATATGACTTTACTAAAGTTTGTGATGACAGGCAGTAAATTGAATGCAGTGTTTCACTGAGTTGATTTGACAGCTCATAGCAAGCTGTAAAAGTTTGTAGAAACTCCAGTTTCTGTTATCTCAAATATGTGATTATAGTGTAGAAATAGATAGAGCCAAACCATCAAGATATTTTATACAGAGATAGTGTGTATGCAGAAACACAAATGTATATAAAACAGAAATAAAACCCTTAATTGTGTGTATTTACATTCTGCTTTAAAAAATTCAAATTATTGGGGGAAATGGTCGATCAAACAAAATTTTTGCAGAAAGCTTTTACTCAAGCTAACAGAAAGATGATTAATATTTCTACTTTTCAGCTCATGAATGAAACATTTTAATTATTCATAAAATATGTTTTGACTATTTTGTTTTGTAAAAACAACCTTTTTTGAAGAGTGAAGGAAAAGAATGCCTGTTGTTTTCTCCTTCTCTCCTTTGTTTTTTAAGGATCAGGTTATATATGTTGTTGAGCTAAATAAAAACACATGAACCTGTTTATTATGAAGCACAGGGGTATGTTGGAAAGGATGTGGGCCAAAGAGACACAAACATGGGGAGTTTCAAGGCTGATGGAAGAGTATTTATGCTACTCTCTGAATTCAATTGAGTAGGTGACCATCGATGTCACCTTAGGACCTTGAGAAATTTTACCAAGTCTTTCTATCTTTGCAGACTTATGTCTGATGGACTCCAGACACTTTGACTATTAGTACCAGAGAGTACTCAACTCATTTATGCCATGACATGTATAAATTCTGTTGAGTGGCAAAGCTTATTACTAAGTAATAAAGTTGAAAAATAATAGAAACATCTTAATAGCCCTCTTATATCTAGGTACTAATGTCTTCCCATCCTTTATCCCAAAACCTACATGACTTGTGGGAAGAAAACTAAAACAAAAACAAATAAACAAAACACTTCAAAAAGTGAAGAAGTAGAAAGTATAAGCTATAAGAGTAAGAGAGAAACTATCAATTTACTCAACATTGCTTCATAATATCAACAAAGAATTCACCCAAATCTCCCAAGCTTGTTTTCTTCTTTCTTCCATCCATCCTTCTTTCCTTCCCCTCCTTGCTTTTCTATACCTCTTTCCTTCCTCAAACATTTGTTGCAACTATAGTACCGGGAATTCAGAGTAGAACCTAGTTCTTTGGCTTTAATTTTATTGTTCTTTCACTTGTACCAAAGTATCCAATTTCATAATGCCCCAAGGCATTCACTCCCACTGGGTCAATTCTAAGATACATATAGATTTATATTTTATCAAGACAAATACCATGGTTAGAAATATACAGTTCTATCTCTCTCTAAATGCCTTTGCAGAACAGTTAGAGGTTTTATGTAACTATGCCTTCCTCACCTGAAAACTTTGTTAAGCTTCAGCTTATAAAAATACTTGCTTCTAGGGGTGCCACAGTGGCTCAGTCAGTTAATCTTCTGCCTTCAGTTCTGGTCATGATCCCAAAGTCCTAGGATTGAGCCCTGTGTTGGGCTCTCTGCTCTGTGGGGAACCTGCTTCTTCCTCTCCCTCTGCTGCTGCTCTGCCTGTTTGTGATCTCTCTCACTCTCTCTCTCTGTCAAATAAATAAAATCCTAAAAAACAAAAAGCCTTGCTTCTAAGTATCAAGTAACTTACAGATCTTGGAAAACAAGTATATTCTCTCTTCAGTAAAAATGATTAATATAATGCTTATTATTATTCTTCAATTATGAGCATCATTATAAGTACAGAGAATGCTATTTTCTACTTGCCCTAATCTTGTTAAAAGTGTTGGTCCTATGGATATTTTTTTAATTTTTTTTATTTAAATTCAATTTAATTAATATATCGTTATTAGTTTCAGAAGTAGAATTCAGTGATTCTTCAGTTGCATACAACACCCAGTGCTCTTACTTCAAGTGCCCTCTTTAATGTCCATCACCCAGTTCCCCAAAATAGAAAACATTGACAAATTACCTATAGAACATTAGAGGGATTATAAGCCAGGTAATGAAAAATACCATATATAGAGAGACTAATCTGGATAGAATTATTGACAGGATCGCACTGGACATAGGCTTAGTGATTTATCTTTCACCCAAAACATGGAGTTAGACATCAAAAATTTCTTGGCTTTTATGGTGGTTGGTTTATCCTGCTTCAGAATCTCTGAAATGCAAACCAAAATTAAATAGAAAAAAATAGGAAAAAAAAAAAAAAAGAAAAAAAAGAAAAAAATAGGGACAGTTTATATTTTACTTAACTTTGGGAAATTATTTCTTTTAGGTCCATTATGACCCTGAAGTGCATTAGCATATATTCTATTTTAAAGGGAAAGCAAAATTCTTGAAAAACAGCTTCTGTTAAAAAAAAAACTATATTCCTTTATTTAACTTAAGGAAACAATCAGTGCTATGCAAAAATATTTATATACAAAATTGTATCACAGAGTTATTTAGAATAGTAAGAAATTGAAAGACCCTGAGAGCTTGATAAGAGAGGATTGGTTTTAAATTAACATTCATATGAGGGTACTAAAAATATTTTTGCACAATGTAAAAAATAAATAGAAAAAGTTTGCAATATCATGTGTAAGAAAGGAGGTTACTCATACATATATCAAGAATGGCCCCAATTTCATTTTAAACTTACACAAAGTAAAAAAAAAAATACTGTGGAAAATATGCATATATTTTCACAATGGTTATTTCAAGGTGGTGAGATTACAAGTGAATTTTTCCATTATCTATATACTTTCCTGTATATTCCAAACTGAGTAAAATAACTTGCATTACTTTTGCAATAAAAAGGTAAGATAATTTTTAAAAAGTAATACCTAAAACTGCACCCTCAAAGCTTCTTTTTTCACTGCCTCCATCCATTTCCACTAATATAGGGGTTTTAGGACACTCTAAATTTTTCCACTTCCATGCTGTAGAAATAATAATATACTGCCACAGTCAGACTGACCTACTAATTTATCCTAATCCTGTATCATAGGTATTTATGAAGGCAAGTTTTACTGTAACTGATAAAGAGAGAAGTGGAAGAGAAAAGGAAAGGGGAAAGAGAGTGGAGAGTAGATCAGAGGAGGGGAGAAAAGGCAGGTGAATGATAAAACAATGCATTGCCTGTAATCTGACTTTAGAAACCACCTAGACTCCTCTGTGCCCGTAAGAAAACACTGCTCCTCATGCAACAACTGCATCAGCCACTAAAAAATAATAAATAACACTACATATTCTGTTACGGATTTTCAAAATATTTCCTACCAGTAGGATGGGATTAAGAATTAGATTCTTTGGAGGAATCTGCTCATTCATTTTTATTTTGTAAGTACAATATAAGATAGGGTCCCTAGAAATTAGTGTGACTCCTCAGGTCCTTCCACAGCCCAATCAATATGACTTGCCTCTGCTCATATCTACATTTAACACTTAGGCAGGAAGGAAAAATATCTTTTTAGCCATATTTCAGAAGCTTCATTCCATTAGGAAGGTTTGTTGTATTTGGGCCTTAACTCTCCTCTGTCAACAGAAACCAGGATTTCTCTAATAATGGGTTTTACTCCTTCAGGCTCATCCTGGTTGGTCTAAGCCAGAATAAGTGAAGTGGGAATTTGTACCTAAAAGTAAATATTATTAGTACTTTAGGGAGAAATCTTCAGTGTGCCAAGAATTGTGCTTGGCATATCTTTCTAGCCTTTAGCCTCAGAGATCTGATTGCCTATTGCCTCTGCCAGTACTTGGGCTGTCAGGACTGCCATCAGTCATTGCCTATGACTGAATCTCCAACATGGGCCTGGGTATGGGTCTCTTTATGGAAAAAGAAAAAATAAATTCAGCATAGAGCCTACAAGAAATTTAATTACAAGAATAAGTAAGAAAATGCTAAAAATGTTGAGGGAATTTGCAACATTAAAAGGGATACTTTTTCTAAATCAGAAAAAAAGACAAAAATATCTGCTATATAGTCTCTGTAAATTGAAAGATGTTGTTTCAGACAAATGAGAACAGGCCAAGAGAAGATGTGACAGTGAATAATACAATATCTGAACTTAATTCTCAGTGGGAGATGTAGATGGAAGACATACTGTTACATAAAATGAAGTCAACTGATAATAAGATAGCTTTATAAAACAAACAGGGAGAAGAAATAAACAAGGCAAAAAAGAAAATGATAGAAGCATTCTGGATATGGGTCACTAGATTATGGAGATTTATTTAGCCTGTGTTGATTATGGTCTCTCGAAGAAGAAATGAAGAAGGCAGAGAAAGAAGAGGCGGTGACACTACCAATAAAAAGAAAACAAATGTGTGTCTCCCATATATAGTTGTTACATAAGGACAAAATGGAGAGTTAGCATTAACACACACGAGAAATGAAGGCAAGTGGTCACTATCGTGAAAAGTGAGGAAGATTTAATTTACATAAATGAAGAGGCATCAGTTAAATATTTCATCACAACAAAAACTAAATCACACCCCAAAAATGGGGTTATGTGAGGGTAAAGAGGTAAATAAATATTAAATGTGATCCCCAAAAAGTAAAAATGGAGGTATAAATATCAGACAGAGGCCAATTTTACAGTGTAAAAGAAACATTTGACATAGATACAAATTTAATTAACCTATATGGATCAAAAACATTGATAAAATATGCAAAGTCAAGTCTAATTAAAAATATAAAGCAAACAGGAAACAAAATTGTATCAAATATTCCTGAAATTTCTTTATTCACACACACCTATATATTCACAAATGCATCAAGGTAATCAGGACCTATGTAGAGTAGCTCACAGTCTTCTTCTGGTGTTACCTTTTTCAAAATGTTCTTTTCCCTCCCCACCATTCTCCATCCCATTCTGCAGGTAAATAACATTAACACTGTGTGTCTTCATCTTTTTCTTTATGCTCACGACAAACTATTCATGTAAAATAATAACTGCATGATTTTCATAGCAGAGATATTCCATAGTCAGTCACGCTCCTGTTGATGGTTATTTCTTTTACTTATCTCTTTCCTGTATGTACAATCTTGCAATACAAAAACTTAAGACATTTATCCCTATGCCCTACTTTTATGATTCCTAAGATTCTCAGGAGTGGGATTGATGAGTGTATTTTTTCAAGTTTTCAATATACTCATCTGGACTGCTTTGCAAAAGGTTATTTCAGTTTAAATATCCATGAACCATTTTCCCTACCTGCAATAAGTGTTAATGCTCTTTTGAAATTTTTCCCAGTCTGATGGTTGTAGAGAAGTAACACATTTTTATTTGCATTTTCCTAACTACCACTGAGTTTGAGGTTTCATCTTGTTTTGCCACTTGAATTTGCTCCTTTATGATTTTTATCTTCATTCTTCTTAACAATAGCCAAATTAATGCTATGTTACAGATCTTAACCTTTTGTCTGACCCCTGCATTTCAATTTTTCCCCTAAATTTTTGGTAGATCTATTGACATTTCATACGAAGACATTTCTACTTATTGTTAAATATTATCTATGCTTCTTTTGTGCGGTTTATTTTCTGTATTTCTTTTCCTAAGAAAGTTTCTCTAAGTCTGTTTATCAGATCTCTTGGAACAATTGTTTTTTATTTTACAGTTAACCATTTAATTCATACTAAATTTTATTTTCTGCATGGTATAAGATAAATGGATAAATGGATAAATGTTTTATTTCTATAGACAGGAGATGTGTGTGTGTGTGTGTGTGTGTGTGTGTGTGTGTTTGTGTGCGTATAAAATGGTATAATATATTAAACCAAGGGCTATCAAATCTTTTTCTGTAAACATCCAGATACTAAATACTTTACTCCTGGCATGCCAGATGGCCTCTTTCATAACTGCTCAACTCTGCTGTTGTATCACAAAAGGAGCTATAGATAATATACAAATAAATAAATAAGTGTGCTGTGTTCCAATAAAACTGTACTTACGGACACCAAAATTTCACATAATTTCACATCATTTTAATGTGTCATGGAATGTCATCCTTATTTTGGTGTTGTTTAAGTCATTTAAAAATGTGAAACCTGTATGATAACAGGTGGAAGACAGGAACTGACTCATGGCCATAGTTTGCCATGTGCTATACTATTATATTTCTGTGTTATACTCTTATAGTTCCCATTCCTGTGGCAATGTCATATTGACTAGATTACAGTGGCTTTATAGCATGCTCTGATATCAAATAAGGCTATTCCTCCATAGCTTCTTTTTCTTTCCTACTTTTTTTCATTATATTGGGGAATTCTGATAACATTCTTCCATTGTAGAATAAAGTATTAATTTGGGGTGAATTTACTTTTTGAAAGTTTAACTTATCAAACAACATGGCATAAATTTTCATTTAGTTAGACTTTATTTTATACCCATCAAAACAATATAGTTTAATCCTTCTGCATTTATTCTTAAGTTTTTTAATGAATGTTTTTCAGGTTGTAACAGGAGTATTTCTTCCATTTACATATCTACATAAATCTTATACAGATATATAAATAATATAGATATTTAAGAGAAAGTTAATTTTTGTATTTTATTTTCATCATTCTTCCCAAATTCTTCTCATAATATTAGTACTTTTAAAAATTAAAAATGTGAATATATTAATATTTACATATTCCTTTCTAGTGATTATAGCACTTATTTTATTTTCTGGTCGTATTGTATTTATTAGAACCCCTGAACCAATATGTAAGAATACTGTGGTATTAGGAATATCAGTTTTATTTTAATTAACTTAGTGTTTCATTCTTTGGAATAATATCTTCTGTGGATTTTTGTCAATTTGCTGTATTGTTTTTAAGCATGTTTTTCTATTCCAACTATATAGAGGTTTTATTAGAAGAATGTTGTTTTGCCATGTGCTTTTTAGTATGTATTTGGATTTTCTCATTTGTTGTTTTAGTGTTTTATTTTTGCAATGTTGATATGTTCTTAGAAAGAAACTGTGAAATTTGAAAAGATGGCCTGTGGAGGTATTGAAGCAAAGAGAGAACAAAGATTGCTCTTACTCCAGTAAATATTCTTTGAATTAGCTGGTGCCCCTATTCCTCAAGGAGCTGTGGATTAGCCAAAGATTTGTGAATAGTCTGCTATGTCCTTTAAGCAGGGAACATACCAGCGCTTGCCATCTTTTAAGCTGAGCAGATCAGGAAAGAGAGAGGCATGAACTGAGTGAATAAACAGGGTAATGGTGAGCTTCCCCCCGTTGTACTATGTCATGTCCTTGGGCAGACCAACAACACCTCCTACAGTTCACCAGCTTTTTGCTACAAGCCACAGAAGCTGGACCTAAGACCTAGGGAATAAGTAAATAAAAAAGAAAAAATGAAATACAATTTAAAAAATTAAAAGTTTCCTAAGTTCAAAGAGAAAAGAAGTAAAACATAACCAGAAGACATGACTTCTAGTAAAACAGAATTACTGAAAGAATAGGTCAGACAATAATTTGAATAACAACAACAAAATAACAAGGACAATTAAAATTTATAAGACAAAAATTTCTGTGAGAGAAACCTATTTCCAACTAAAATATTTCATAGCTGAAACATAGGAAGATAATTTTGAAATATAACTAGATATGTGCAAAACAAGTAGTAGAAATAAATCAAATGGGGGAGAAGCATGGAAATCATAAAAATTGTGAAGAAAAATCTAGGGACCTGGAAGATAGTTGACCCTTCCATCTAAATAGTGGAAAGGAAGAAAACAAATTGAAAAAGAAGCCTTAGTAAAATTAGATGTTGGTTGCATGGCAAGCAATTAGAAGTTGTAAAGGTAGGTGAGAATGAAGATGAGTGAGAGGATTAAAAGCCCCAATACTGAACAGAACAGTCCTTGAATACATAAATAAATAAAAAAGTAAGAGCACAGAAGAACAGCCTTGAAACAGTGCAGAACTCTCTTCTACACAAACTGAGACTAAGCCCATGTTAAGATATCATTGGGAGGATCTGAAAAAGCATAAGTCCTCCTTCCTTGGCCATACCCATTAAAGATAATTACCAGTTCTTTAATTTGAAAAGATATATGCATCCCTCTGTTTATTGTAGCATTAGCCAAGACATAGAAGCAACCAGACTATCCATCGATAGATGAATGGATAAGGAAAATGTGGCACATCCACGCACATCCATAAAAACCATGACATTGTTCTGTTTGAGACAACAGAGATGCTAAGTGAGATAAGTCAGACTGACTTCTGGATGGATGGATGGATGGATGGATGGATGGATGGATGGATGGATGAATGGAGAAGATGTAGTATATATACACAATGGAATATTACTCAGCCATCAGAAAGAATGGAATCTTGCCATTTTCAACCATATGGATGAAACTAGAGAGTATTACACTAAGTGAAATGAGTTAGCCAGAAAACAACAAATACTACATGATTTCACTCAAATGTGGAATTTAAGAACAAAACAGATGAACATAGAGGAAGGGAAGAAAAAATAAGATGAAAACAGAGAGGGAGACAAACCATAAGAGACTCTTAACTTTAGGAAACAAACTTAGGGTTACTGGAGAGGAGGTGGGTGGGTGGATGGTGATAGGCATTAAAGAGGACACTTGATGTAATGAGCACTGGGTGTAATATGCAACCGATGAATAACTAAATTCTACTTCTGAAACTAATAATACACTATATGTTAATTAAATTGAATTTAAATTAAAATAAAATCTTTAAAAATACACACAAAAAAGTCAGATTGAGAAGATAAATACCATATGATTCTACTCATAAGAAGAAGCTAAACAACAAAAACAAAAACAAACAAAAATTAAAATCAGACCTATAAATATAGAGAGCAAACTAGTGATTGCCAAAGGGCAAGGGTAGGGGGTTGGGCGGAATGGATGAGGGGAGAAGGGGAGATACAGACTTCTAGTTATTGAATGAATAAGTCACAGGAATAAAAGACACAGCATAAGGAATACAGTCAATGATATCATAATAGGGATATAACAGGACAGATGGTAGCTACACTTGCAGTAAACAGTAGCATAATGTATAAACTCATCAATGTAAAAACTTGTCAAATCACTAAGTTGTACACCTGAAAGTAATGTAACATTGTGTGTCAACTATACTCAACAACAACAACAAAAAAGGTAATTACCAGTTCTTCAGAGGTGGAATTGAGCATTGATATTACATACCTTTTTGACTAAATTGTATTATTTTCTTGAATATAAGAATAGAAAACACTACTATAACTACTACGTTTTTATTAAAAACCAGCAAAAATGGGCATTTTCCTTATCTCAACTTGATTCTTTTTTTTTTAATTTTATTTTTATTCTTTGCCCAAGGGGTACACGTCTGTGAATCATCAGGCTTACATCTTTCACAGCATTCACCAAAGCACAAACCCTCCCCAATGTTATGCTGAGCGAAATAAGTCAATCTCAGCTTGATTCTTAATCCGACTTAAGCTCTCCACGCCTTGTTTAAAATCTTTGGCTCGGTATCTAGAGCTGTGGGCAAATGCTGCTCCCTTTCTGCACCCAGTGTTAGGTGCCCAGACCCTAGCCTGTCTGAAAAGCTGTGTGTCCCCATTTGTTTAAAAATAGAAATAAGATGATGATGCTGATTAAAATTAAAAATTGATGGTAACATTTAAATACACAAATAAAAAAACAGTACTTGGGAATAAACATAAAACAACAGTCATGAAGAAAGCAGTAATAAAATTCTACATTATTTTGTAAAACATTAAAAAATAAGTCTATATAACAGAATTTATGGGATGAAACCAAAGCTCTCTACAGAAGGAAGTACTCTTAAACATTTGCATTATTAAAGTAAAAGAAAAAAAATTTTAATTATAGGATTTTTTTCTTTAGTAAATCAAAAAATAATTGTTAGGAAAATTGAGATTATAGTCTAAGAAAAAATAAGAAAATCAGAGTGCAGAACAAAAGAATTGTTAGTTTTTTTAAAAAAGTCAACTAACCTGTAATTTAATGTATTTAAATTTTGTGCAATTAGGAAAGAGCGCAATAGATAAAGAAACTTTTCATGAAAAAGCAAATACTGTATGTGTTTATATACTGATTGTGTATATTTCTTATGTCAAATGAAATGACTAAGGAAGAAATGAAATTATAAAACACTATTCTAATCAAAGCTTATATGTTCCAGTGGTTTTGCTGACAAGTTATGTTCAATTTCTAATGAGCAGGTGGTACATGTGGTATATAGACTATTCATCACCAGACAAGGTAGATCCTGAAACTTGATGAAGTTTTCAAATACAGTGAAGAAATCTCATTTTGGAAGACTTGTAAAAATAAAACAAGAAAACAACAACAAAAAAGCTTAGTGGAAAATACTATTGCATGATATACAAATAATGCCCCTGCTGGACCACAGAGTGCTTATCTAGGGAAAGCAGTAAAAGAACTGTTGCTATAAAGCACTGAAAAGAAATGTCCCAAAATCATGGTCACATCACTAAACTACTTACTATGAGGAACATCATGAAAGTGTGCTGAGCATTTTAAATAGATTCAGTTAATTCTTAAACAATTCTATGAAGTAAATAATATGATTATGCCCATTTTACAGAAAAAGAAACAGAAGCTTAGAGAGTAATTTACATATTACTCAATATGTAAATGACTCCAGGCTCCCCCACAGGCTGACTCCATCCATACTTGTGAAGCATGTGCCATGCTGTCTCCTGGCCAGTATCACAAATATATTGATCAAATGTGTATTCACCCATAATAAAGATGTAAATGTAGAAACATATGGGCAACAGATTATGTAAAAAATTATCTATTATGCAAACCAGTGACTAATTGGAATGAATAACAAAATGTTTCAAATACCCAGGTAAAACGCAGGAACATCATGGGCGCCTGGGTGGCTCGGTGGGTTAAAGCCTCTGCTTTAGGCTCAGGTCATGATCTCAGCGTCCTGGGATCGAGGCCCACATTGGGCTCTCTGCTCAGCAGAGAGCCTGCTTCTTCCTCTCCCTGCCTCTCTGCCTACTTGTAATTTCTCTCTCTCTGTGTCAAATAAATAAATAAAATCTTAAAAAAAACGCAGGAACATCAGAAGAGTATGTGTAATTACTGTATTTGTTTAGTTATTTTTAATGTTCTCATAAATTCAATAATATGCGATTATTTGGGAGTAAGAGATTTAGGTCAATCTGAAATTCCACACAGGTTCCATGAAGGAAACAGTCCCATGAAACAGCTTGGCCTGACACTAGTGTCAGGATTAAGTGGTTTTCCCCGACTTTCCCAAGTCATCTTGTACCATCAAACCCGAAAGTTTTTCAGAGTATTATTGGCACTTCCATGTTGATGATAATTCTATATCTATTATTTCATTTGATCTGAAGATTTGATAGTGGACTAACTGCTAATTTTATATTCATTTTGGTGGATTAGAGAACTGAAACATTAACTAGCCTTCCTGATGCAAAGAAATAGTATGAGGTAGGTCCATTTCTATCACTACCTAGTCTCTATGTGCCAGCACCCTACCAAGTGCTTTCCATGACTAATTTCTCCAGCTTTCTCAAGGGATCTCTTCAGAACTCAGGTCTCCAGAATCCCATCCTTCACCCAGGTTTTTCTGATATTTTTGTGCTTTTTTCTTCCTACCCCTTCTCTTTCTCTCTCCTTCCTTTCCTCATTTTGTCCCTCCCTTCTTTCCTTCCTTTGTTGCCTCAAAAGGAGGAATTCAACATGTAATTTTTTTTTATTGTTTTTATCACCTCTTTGTTTGGACAGAACTCAGCGTGTCTAATTCTCATTGGAGCTGTATAAAAAAATTAATTTGAATAGTAATAACAGCAGTAGTACATTCAATCATAATATAAATGATACATTCAGGAATAATTCAAACAATTATTGTGCTGTCTGTTCACAGGTTCAGAACATAAGCTCTGTAAGGATGGGGGCTTTGTGCGTCCTGTCCTAAATCCTTTTGCCCAGGGCAACACTTGCCACACAGTGGACACAATGATAAGATACTTAAGCAAATGTACATTGGTACTGTGCTGGGAATGTTATACAGAATATTTCATTTAATTATTAAAATACCTCTAAGAGGTATTATAGTCTAGGTTCCATTACTTGCCCAAAGTCACATTCCTTCTAAGAGGCAGGAGTAGAATTCAAGCTTTTGTCCATCTTAGTGCATAAGCTTAACCACTAAGCAACTTTGTCCCTTCTATATGTGTGTGTGTGTGTATGTATGTATGTATGTATGTATTTATAGAGAGCAAGAGCAAGAGGGGGAGAGAGGAAGATAGAGAATCTCAAGCAGGCTCCATGCTCAATGCAGAGCCTGACTCCGGGCTCCATCTCATGACCCTGAGATCATGACCTGAGCCAAAATCAAGAGTTGGATGTTTAACCATCTGAGCCACCCAGGCACCCTGTCCCTTGTGTCTGTAAAGTTTGGCATTAGCAAGTGACTTCTATGTTTTAAAATACTGCACTATGTGACTGCCTTTGCTGGTGGACACCCAGTTTATCTCTATCTGTTCACTGTAGCCATGTTTGCTATCAAGATGGCTGTTTTGAGTTAACATTGGCTACCAGCCTTCTGGCTTGTCTTGCTCAAGGTAGACTTTCAACAGAACAGCAGGGAAATAGAGAAAAATAACAGTGGACACACCCACGCTGGCTACTGAGGTCTTTGGGACCCTGTCCCTACATGCCTTTATGGTACCCCCTCTGCTTCCTCAGATCTGGTTTCCCAAAGAATGGGGAGGCTTTGCCCCACAGCCCAAGGTTTCCACTGGCACCTGTCCATTTGACTTAATCAGGCTTTATATCATCTTCCTGGTTCTCCTTGTCTTCTCAGACTCAGCACTCCTGCAAACCTGATCTTTGATTTGGGAACAAGCCATCTCTTCCCTTGTTCTAACTTTTCATTTGTCCATGCAACCTGCTGCTACATGCATTTGCACATGACAATCACATTTCCTGCTCCCCAAGACATTTACTCTTGTCATTAGCATTTCCACTGCTAAATATCTTCCATAATAGTTCCCCCATGGGTCGAAGGATATTTGGGGAATGCAGCTGGTAATTAAGATGCAAACCCAATCTCACAGCAAGGTGAATGGGAATGCTATATATTAAATGTATTTCCACTGGGCTTTCAGTGGCCCTGGCCATTTTTCTCTGTATTTCTCTATCTGTCATTTTGTGTCATCTCACCAACTTCCCTCAGGGCCAAAGTCTCTGTCCCTCCCTCTCTCAGCAATAGGAGGTTGCTCTGCTGAGAGTTGCCCTCATAGATCCGAGACTTTCAGATACACAGTAAAATAGAGGCGTGCAGATTGCTGATCAACTTACTGGATATCAGGAAAATTACCTTGGAAATGTTCACTTTTCCTATTGCTTTGTTTGCTTGTTGTATATGACAGGCATTTGCACTGTGAGACCGCAGTACGGAGAGCAGATGGCTGAGCACCGCTCTTGGTCATGAGGGGTAGTTTCCTAACAAAAGAGGCTTTATTCTCCCCTGTATTTCTCTTACATACGGCAGGCATTTTCTCCCTTATTCTTCCCTTTTATTCTTTCTTGGACAGCATATATGGCCTTGGCCACAGCCTTGTGGCATTTTGCTCATTGATCAGCATTAGCTCAGAACTAATAATAAATCTCTTTTCATTTCCCCCACTGGGATGCATTAGGGTTATGGCTTTGGAAAGTAAGTCATACCAGCTGGGTTATCTCTGCTGTCTCTGCCTCTGGTGGCTTGGTGTCATCATGAGCATGCATTTATGAATCCCAGAATTGTTATCCAGTTTTTGTTTTGCTTTTTTTTTTTTATCTTTTTTTTTCCCCCAACACAGACTATGTATGCCTTGTAGTAGCATGGAGCAGGTGTGTCACTCCGGATAGCAGTGATTATGGGGAAGGAAGCTTCAGCCACAACCTCTGAGGTTGAACCAGTTAGAATGGAATTTGGTTTTATGGAGCATGTTTTATGCTTAAAATTCCTCAAAGAGCTTTAAATATAATGAGTTCAGCAGTGATAGTCTAGGAACCTTGTAAACAGATAAAGTAGCCTCCCTATGTTTTGTTTTGCTTGTAACGGATGATTTTAGAAGTATCTTTATTATATCATTACTTTAAAAAGAGAAATGATCTTCTGAAGCACTCTAGTTATCTATTTTCTGGCAAGTACTAAAGAATTTATTAATGCTCCCAACAGAATATGGTGATTAAGATTATATCCATGTAAGAATGTAGTCCTCTGACTTCTATAAAGCCCATGTGAGCTACAGCCCAAGGAATGGGAGTCAGCACCCCTAAACCTTCACCAAGGAAAGCCACTCAGCACTTGCAGAACAGCTGGTAGTATTAGTTCTTAACCTTATTTTCAATTTATTTGCAACACAGAGGCAGAAACAGTGACCACCTCTAAGATTTTAAGTAATCATAGCTAAAAGGGCTTTTGGTTATTATCTAACCCATTGAAAGTCTTAGGGGTTAAGTGATATTGAAATCCGGATACTTCTGCCTGTTTCATAAAACTGTAAGCTTCAGCCTTCTCTCCCAGTCTCCTGACTGGGAGCTTTCTGTCCTCCCCTGTCTCCACTGCTTAGTGCTTTTCTCCAAATTAGAGCCAAATGAACAGAGTAGGAGGATTTTTTTTTAAACTAGAAAAGTAACCTTTAGTACAGTAATAATTAAATAGGGTATTTGGTTGTTTTGAGGCTTAAACACTTGAGAATTTGGTTTCAAGTTTTCACTTTCTGTTTGTTATGTGTTTTATATGGGCATGACCTAGTGCACTATGCTACCTTCATATATTATGTACCAGTAGCAATAGTAGCATGTGAGAGAAATTGGGAAAATACTTATTAAATTCCAGGTTCAGTCAGCTCTTGGGTTTAGGCAATGTTTGGGGTAGTTGAGACCCTATGGTGAAGAGTAGCCATAGTGCCCTAATAGCTGTCCTGGGAGAGAGATGGTTCTGATCTTCTAAAATGACATATTGTGTGCTACTAATTTCTGCTCAACTTTTCAATAGCCAAGAAAATGTTTTAATTACAGGTTTGCCTTTTTAGTGATGTTTATCTTGGACAAATACTGGACTAAGTTTGCATTAGATGAGTAAACACCAAGTGACTACAGAGGCAGCCCCAACTTGGCATTGCATTTTTGTTGCAGATAAAACCCATATGCATAATGAGAGTTGATACTATACAAATCAGTGAGGATTATATATTAAGGACATGTCTGGGGAAAGCACATTCTTAGAATAGGGAAATGGGGGAAAGGAAGGAGAAAAGCCAGAGACCATGTTGTCAGCAGTTTCTTGATCTAGCTGGGAAAACTTCACGGAGGGAGAAAAGAAACAGAAGTTTTCATCTACCTGACTGCTCTTCCCTTCCATCCTTGAATAATAAAGTCAAGGCCTACACAAACATGACTTTTGATAAGATTGGAAACCAGAGGATCTAAGAATCTTTTTATTGCCAAGTTTTGCTGCTGTCAGCAGCCTGTGATGTGAGCTCTAATTCGGCAGTTGGATATCCTGTGGCATTTGTTCCTTAGAGGAATGGCAGCCACCAAACACCTCATAATTAAAATGCAGAAGCTGGGGAAGTTGTAAAGCCTGCTGGAGTAGGCTGGGACAGGTGAAGAAAGAATAATAGGGAGCTGGAAGAGATCTTATCAGAAGAATTAGAAAAGGGAATATGACAGAATGCCAGCTTGGTTTTGCCTACTCTGTGACAGAGGGTGTCTGAGTTTGCAAAATGAAAAGATCGGGAAAGATTTCCCAGAATTTCTCATTTCCATTCCTACATGTGAATTGAGCTATTCACTCATTTATAATGGTTCCTATAACTGCCTTCTCTCCTCTATTTCCTGTAAAATTGCACTATGAACACCTGTCGTACCAATTAAATTAAAAAAGAAAAAAAAAAACTCTAATGAATGCCTCCACCATCCTCCCAGGGTCCCAAGCCAGAAAATTTGAAAATCATTATTAAGCCCTTCTTATTCCTCCCTAAATGTTTCCATAACATTCAATTGATCTAGCCAACCAAGATATGAGATACCTAAGATCAGTGGGAAACTTTTATGAGAGACAAATAATTAAAGATTAGAATTCATGTTACACACACACACACACACACACACACACACACACACACACACACACAACCCTGCTCACTTATTTTCCTGTCATATAGTCCAATCTCCCCATTTTTCCATTAATCAGGATTTCTTAAGAATTGACTTCTGACAAGTTGAGGTTTTCCTGTAGTGACCATAAGAATTTTCTCTGTCTCTTTTGTGGAGGTTATCCAACACAGAATATTTTTATTTTATTTCCTATCCACTAACCATGGACTATATGAAATTTCATCCCATTAAATTTCATCTCTGGAAAATGAACATCTTGATGAAAGAAGCTGATTCTGGCAAAATTCATACATACACAGCAGAACCTGATGCGACCGAAAGATTCAGTACATCCCACTCAATATGCCTCCTTGGCAGCAATTACAGGCTATCTACATTTCACAGCCAAAATAGGCCTTGCTTCGCCAGTTGGGGACAGGCCATGAAGTAATAGGAAGAGAACTGGGAAGTGAGACAAGAGAACCAGGTTCTAATCCAGCTCTGCTTACTAGAATTTCTGAACAAGTTATTCAGTCTCATTTAGCCTCAGTTTTCTCACCAGTAAAATAGAACAAATTATGTCTACCTTACCTATTTCATACAAGATATTTAAAATAATCTACAGTGAAATACTTCATAAATTCATATAATTATTTCTCCTAATATAAGCAATAAGTCTACAAGTTTACCACAGTATTGAAATCTGCATTAAAAATTATTTTTCTCTATTCAGCAAAACATGAATCTAATAAATATGGAGAAAAAAATTTCAGTGAGTATCCTTGATGTTTGACAAAATGGGAAAAAAGGAAACTGAATAGATTAGTTTTAAAATACTATGTGCTGACACAGAGATGAGATTCGAAATCTGTTTTTCACTTTTTAGCTAAAAATGCTTTACCTTCCAGAAATGGTTTTGGCCAAGACTTTAAAAGCTTCTCAAACAGTAATTACTACAGTAAAAATAAGTAGGTGACAAGGAAAACAAGTAGGAGGGATCCAGATTTTTTTTCCTGTTTAGCAGATGAGGAAATGATGATGCAAGGGTTATTGTTGGGGAATTACAATAATAAAATATAGCCTAAAATTTAAGATTGATCCTTGGGTCTTTAATAAAATGAATAAAAGTTCATTGAACATAAACTTTGCAGAAGTAACTGCCAAGTACTTGCTCTGGCAAGCACAGTGCTAAATACAAAGGAGTATAAAACATAAACTAGGTATTTAAGATGATTAAAGCTGAGATAGGGAGGGAAAACCTATTCACTTAAAAAGTTAATTTGTAATGGAAAGTGGCAAGTTCAGTATAGCTACAAATGAAATGGAAGTGGAAACTTATCTCTGGTATAAGTTTTGATATACACTTGCATCAAACATTTTGTACAAGCTGTGTGAACTTGGAATAGTCTATACACCTCTTCCTCTCATCATCTAATTCTGTGAATCTGTGGTTCTAAATGATCAATTCTGTAATATGACAATGATGTTGCTATTTTATATTGGAAGAAACTGTGGTGAATGAAGTTAGAAAAGACTTCCCAGAACAACATCTAAACTGCTTCTTTTTTGTTTTAACTGCTGCTTAAATAATAAGTAGAATTAACATAAGCAGAGAGGAGTTGGATGAAAATTCCTGAGAAAAGGGATGTCATGCACACTTTTTTGAATAGGGAAGATTCTAGAAACAAAGAGCCTATGGACCAATGCAGATATTCAATGAAAATAAGATAATGAGGAAGTTCAGATATTAAATTGGGACCAGAAATTAGAGGTTTTTATACCCAACTCGGGAGTTTGGGCTTTCTGTTGTACACAATGGGATGGCTCTAACATTTACTGAACACTAATGTCTGCCTGATGGATTTACTGCTTCACACAACTAACAAGCAGGCATATGCTAATTGCTTCCAAAAGCTTGTCTTTAATATAGACTTCCTCCTCAAGTGAAAAATACCCGATCTCTAGTTGCAATTGCTTTCTGATTATTAACTCAAGCATCTTGAGCTCAACAGATCCTACATTTAAATGTTTTTAAGCAAAATGTAGGAGCTTAGTTGTGGAGTAAAGTGAGTTTTCCATGAAGTCCATAACATTTGTGTTTGGTCTTGAAGGATAAGAACATAAGTTGATGGATGGAAATAGAGAAAAGAGATGTCTTCATGGAGGAAACAGCAAGAATAAAGAAATGGAAACATGAATTTTAGGTAATGATGAGCTGCTATGTTGTACATGGAAGTCCTGAGAATGTCAGTATAACTGCAGTACTCCAGATGAACCTGATATGGAGATACAAATGAAAGACTAGTTAGGAAGACACTGCCACAGTAGCATACAGAGGTAATCATGGTATAATTTAAGGGAATTGAAGAAAATGAATTTTAAAACTAACCAGCTCTCTTTAGTTACCAATAGACTATAAGTGGCAGCCAAAAGAACTTTCTGATCATAGTCATATATAGTCACAGTCTTTTTTTTTTTTTTTTTTTTTTAAGATTTTTTTTTTTTTTTTATTCATTTGACACAGAGAGAGAGATTACAAGTAAGCAGAGAGGCAGGCAGAGAGAGAGGAGAGAGGAGGAAGCAGGCTCCCTGCTGAGCAGAGAGCCGGATGTGGGCCTCGATCCCAGGACCCTGGGATCATGACCTGAGCCGAAGGCAGCGGCTTTAACCCACTGAGCCACCCAGGCGCCCTATAGTCACAGTCTTTATAAAGAAAGAGTTTGTTCAGTTTATGCTAATTATTATATTCTTGCAATGGTAAGATTTTGTCAAAGATTAG
Source organism: Ailurus styani (assembly GCA_002007465.1). Taxonomy (NCBI): domain Eukaryota; kingdom Metazoa; phylum Chordata; class Mammalia; order Carnivora; family Ailuridae; genus Ailurus; species Ailurus styani. Next base: position 289,503 of record LNAC01000388.1, on the reverse strand, counting down.
ATATTGGGAATATTCTATTTCAACCACAGATGGAACAAAGAAATGAAAAAAAAAAAAGAAATGCAGTGACTTATTTAAAAAATTCTGGGGCGCCTGGGTGGCTCAGTGGGTTAAAGCCGCTGCCTTCGGCTCAGGTCATGATCCCAGGGTCCTGGGATCGAGGCCCACATCGGGCTCTCTGCTCAGCGGGGAGCCTGCTTCCTCCTCTCTCCTCTCTGCCTGCCTCTCTGCCTACTTATAATCTCTCTCTCTCTGTGTCAAATGAATAAATAAAAAAAAAAATCTTTAAAAAATTCTGTAACTTTGAAACCATACTCTTCAAAAATTAATTTTATGTTCTCATCCATCTTGCCCATACCACCTGTCTATAGTCATTTTATGGCTTTTGATTTCTTCTCTAGACAGGTAATTATAACACCTGAGTCCAAATCTGTAGTTCTTTACTCTGACCACAGTGTCCTCATTCTTATCTTCATCAACTTTCTTTGCCTCTGCCATTTGTTTGTGTCAAGCAATATTGAGAAATCTGTGAAAATCAATACTTAATAAGTTACAGTAATATTTTCAATTTCCTGTCACCTTCTTTAATGTACATGTATTCTCTGTAACTCTTCATCACTCACTAGATCCATCTTGTGATCAGTTAGATGTAGCTTAATGTAAAGTTAATCCTTTCCTGAGTGACCTCAAATTTCACTGCATGAAAGCCAAGTCTGCTAGACTTAGTCATTGTGTAGCACTTGAGAAGGTGAGGAAGATGATGAAAAAGGGGAAAGCCACTTATCTTTAGTAACAACATCCCTATGCATATGGTGTGTGGTGATAATAGTTTGACAAAAAGGAATAATAACTTGGGCTTTTAATTCTTAGATTACTTCTTCATTTCACTGGGTTGGAAAGTGTTGATCTATGCCCAGGTATGAATTGCTGGCTTCATTGTTTCACCAGTGTATAGAAAGCAATTAAACCCACGATTTCTGGCGATTTCTGGCATTAAACATGTCAGTGGCATGAACTTTTTGAAATAGATTTCAAATATATCCTAGAGTTTCATAAAGAATCTTCTTTGCTCTATTTTTCATAGAATAACTCTGCAAGGTATTAGGAGAGCTGTTTGTATTTTTCTAACATATTCATTGTATATATGCTAGTTTTTCTTTTTTAATTTCAGTAACTTTTTCAACTGTAAATGTAGTATATACTCAATACATAATGCTTGAATACAACAATAAAAATGATCACTTTTGTTTTTGTTACTATAGTACATGACTATATTACAAATATATATCATACTATAAAACAATTTTATTCTTTTTTTTTTAAAGATTTTATTTATTTATTTGACACAGAGAGAGAGATTACAAGTAGGCAGAGAGGCAGGCAGAGAGAGAGGAGAGAGGAGGAAGCAGGCTCACCACTTGAGCAGAGAGCCCGATGCGGGCCTCGATCCCAGGACTCTGGGATCATGACCTGAGCCGAAGGCAGAGGCTTTAACCCACTGAGCCACCCAGGTGCCCAAAACAATTTTATTCTTAACTAAATATATTGTGACCATTTTCCCTGTGTTATTAAAAATAAAAATATTAAAAGTATATCTATTATAGCAAAAATATTTCTGGCTCTTGCAAAATGACATTCAAAAATATATTAAATTCTCTCTCTAAACATCTGAAATGGTTATTAGTTACAGTAATAAGAACAAAAATTAAAGTGCTTTACTAGGATCGTATGGGAGGGAAAAGTACCTCAACAAGAAATTTTCAGATACCAAAATGAGAGCCAGTAGGACCTAGAGGTAATAGTTCTAATGACCCCAGATGTGGTTGAGACATTTAGGGACTTGAGTATACATAAGTATATAGTGATGCAGGTCAAAGCTGTAGACCCAGAAGAGTCAAGTGTTTAGAATTGAGGCTCCTAAAGAAGGCATGAGATAAAAAAAAAACATGTGTTAATTTCCATAGAAGACCACAAGGAAGCTTGTTGCTGCCTTGTTTTATCTTTCCCTTAAAAAATCAAGACTTTGAACCTCTGTCCCTAAAACAAGGAAGTGAATCTCAGCAGGGGGTAATCTAGGGTCCCTGACATAAGTAAATCACAGCCAATGGAGAGACAGATTCACAACCCAGGAAATCCTGAACCCTAACTGAAGTTGAGCTTAAATTTCAAAATATCTTAATATCAACACACACCTACCATAAATAAGAGTCTGTACACAGCAGTAAATAATAATGCCATCTGTAATATTTTCCTACTCCTTGTAACTTTCGCTATTTTGCATTATTTCAGTATCTGAATTTTCCAGTACAATATTGAACAGAAGTGTTGATAAATGTCCTTACTATTTTTTTTTTAGGGAAAAATTGTTCAACATTTCACCATTAAGTATGAATTTAGTTGTAGATAGTTGTAGGTTTGTTTTCTTTTTTCTTTTTCCTAGATGCTGTGGTTCAGACTGAAGAAATTCTCTCCTATACCCCTGTACCTAGTTTGTCGAAGTTTTATCCGGAGTGGATACTGAAATTTTTTCAAAATATAAAGTATTATCCTTTAAATATAGGTAGCATCTGCAGTAAACACCCTCTACTATTCCTGACAGTGATGATTTTTATTTTTATTTCAGAATTACTAGAATTTTCCAGCTCATTCTTTTGTTCAGCTTCTCTATTGTATACTTGTTTTGAGTATTACTGATTTAAGCCCTTAGTGTTATTTCCTTCTTTTTACTTTAGATTTATTCTGTCCTTCCAGTGTTTAGAAGTGAAATCTTAAGTCGTTGGCTTCAAACCCTTCTTCCTTTCTGTAGATATTTAAGGCTATTATTGCTGTACATTTTTCTCCAAGCACTGCTTTGGCTGTATCTCACAAATTTCCACATACTTTATTCAAATTATACTCTAATTTCTTTGTGATTTTTTGCTTTGACACATTGTTTAGAACTTTGTCGATTAATTTCTAAATATTTGGTATTGTTAATGATTGTTTCGTTAGTTCACTTGTGCTTGGAAAGTATCCTTTGTATGATATCAGAGTTTTTTGAAACATAATTACCTAAGAAAGTAGATAACGTTATTCAGCTATTTTGTGTCTTTACTGACATGTATTAAGGTCTAGTTTTTCCATCAGTTGCTGAGAGAGCAATGTTAAAGTTTCTTAGTATTGAAAAATTTTCTCCCATTGGACTTGCAAGTTTCTACTTTCTGTCAGTGTTGCTTCACATTTGCTGAAATTCTGTTCTACTCTCGCATATTAATAATTGTTATATCTTCTTAATGAATTGCTCATATATCAGTATGGAAGATCTCTCTGCATTTGGTGAAATGCTTTCTAATAATAATTTCTAATTATTTCTAATAATCTCTGCCTCTTAATAGAAGTGTTTAATAGAGTAACATTTAATGCAATTATTGATTTGAAAATTTTTAAATCAACTATTTTATTTTTGTTTATCTTCTCTATTTTTAGCCAGTCTTTTACCTTTCCCATTCTTTTAAATTATTTGAGTAGTTTTTGTTTTAGAATTCCATTTTAACAGATCATTTTTTTATCCATGGCTTATTGCTTTTTACTATTATTGCTGTTGTTTTTATTGCTCTAGGAATTTTAATATACATTCTTACTTCACTCATGCCAGTTTCTTCCAAGGTTCAATGCCCCTTCAAAATGTTTTTTATTTATTCTTTAGAGATGTCAGGTGGTAGCTTTGTTTCTTATCTCATATATAGTTTATAGTTATTACATGAAGGATAGTTAATTTGTTAGAAGTTTACTCATCCCCAGATGTAAAATTCCTAAAAATTATATGAGGAAAAAAAGAAAGAAAAAACTGTGAGGATTTACTACTTATAGAGCTATTATTGAACATAACTGTGACTGAATTCAAGAACAATAATCCCCCAGAGGTAATGAAATGCATTCAGTAATAACGAACGACTAAATTGCTAAATATAGTAGTGAATATAAACTAACATTGACTATGTAAAAATGATTAATATCAGATTAGAAAAAATGAATTTTATTTCTTTTTTTATTGAGGTGTAATTGACATAAAATATCAGTTTACAATATGGTGATTCAGTATTTGTATACGTTGTAAAATGACTACCAAGGTAAGTCTACTCCTTGTCTGTCCCCATACAAAATGAATACAATGTACATTGTATCCCCGTGATTTACTTATTTCATGTTGGAAGTTTGTACCACTTGATCCCCTTCACTCATTTAATTCCCCTCAACCCTTCTCTGACGACCACAATTCTGTTCTCTGTCACTAATAATCTGGTTTTTGTTTTGTTTTTTAGATTCCACATGTAAGTGAAATCATGTGATTTTTGTCTTTCTCTGACTTATTCCACCTAGCGAAATAACTTCAAGGTTTATGCATATTGTTGCAAACAGTAGATTTCATTGTTTTTTATGACTAAGTAGAATTCCATTGAATATTTGCACCACATCTTTTTTATCCATTCATCTATCAGTGGACACAGTTTGCTTTCTTATCTTAGCTATATTAAATAATGTTGCAATAAACATAAAGATGCATGTATTTTTTCAAATTAGTCTTTTCATTTTCTTTGGATAGATAACCAGTAGAGGAATTGCTGGATCTTATGATAGTTCTATTTTTAATTTTTTGAGGAACCTCCCTACTATTTTCAATAGTAACTGCACCAATTTACATTCCCACTAACAGTATAGAAGTGTTCCCTTTTCCCATATCCTAGGCAACACTTGTTATTTCTTGTCTTTTTGATAATTGATATTCTGACATAGAGTGATAGCTCATTGTGGGTTTTGATTTGTATTTCCCTGATGACTAGTGATGTTTAGCATCTTTTCATGTGCTTGTTGACTGTATGTATTCTTGTGAAAAATGTCTATTCAGATTCTCTGTCCATATTTGAATTGGATTCTTTGATTTTTGTTTTTGCGCTACATGAATCCTTTATATATTTTGGAAATTAACCCCTTATCGGAAAGCAAATATCTTCTCTCATTCCGTAGGCTCACTTTTCATTTTGTTGATGGCTTTCTTTGCTGTGCAGAAGCTCTTAAGTGATATAACCTCATTTGTTTATTTCCACTTTTGTTTTTTGGAATTATATCCAAAATGAAAACAAAACAAAACAAAACAAAACAAAAACTTTGCTAAGATAAGTGTCAAGGAGTTATGGCCTATATTTTCCTTCAGGAGTCTTACGGTTTTAAGTCTTACATTCAAGTCCTTAATCTATTTTGGGTTAATTTTCATATATAGCATAAGATGGTGATCCAGTTTCTTTCTTTCTTTCTTTTTTTCATTCTTTTGCAAGTAGCTGTCCAGTTTTCCCAATATCATTTATTGAAGAGATTTATTTTGTCTTCTTGCCTCCTTTGTTATAAATGTATCAGCCATATATACTTGGGTTTATGTCTGGGCTCTCTATTCTGTGCTATTAATCTTTCTATCTGTTTTTATATCAATGCCATAGTATTTTGGTTACTATGGCTTTGTAATGCAGTTTGAAATCAGGGAGGATGGCTCCTTTAGCTTTGTTCTTTCTCAGGATTATTTTGACTATTTAGGGACTTCTGTGGTTCCATATAACTTTAAAAAAATTTATCCTTATCCCATTTTATTTGCACTCATTTTATTTATTTTTTTAAGTAGCTCTACCCCCAACGTGGAACTTGAACTCACAACTCCAAGATTAAGAGTCACAACCTCTTCTGACTGAGCCAACCAGGCACCTCATGGTTCCATATAACTTTTGTAAATACTTGTTCAAGTCTTTGAAAAATAACATTGGAATTTTCACAGATACTATGGACATTTTAACAATATTTTTCCAATTCATGAGCATAGGATATCTTTCCATTTATTTGTGTCTTCTTCAATGTCTTTCAACAGTGTTCTTATAGTTTTCAGAGTATATATCTTTTACCTGCTTAAATTTACTTCTAGGTATTTTATTCTTTTCAGTGTGACTGTAAATGGGATTGTTTTCTTGATTTCTCTGATATTTTGTTATCAGTGTATAGAAATGCAACAGATTTCTGTATATTGATCTTGTATCTTGGAGCTTTATTGAATTCACTTATTAGTTCTAATAGTTTTTGGTAGAGAGATTATAGTTTTCTCTATATAGTATGATGTTATCTGTGAATAGTGGCAGTTTTACTTTTTCCTTTCCAATTTGGGTGACTTTTTTTTCCTTTTCTTGCCTAATTGCTGTGGCTTGGATTTTCAATATCATGTTGAAAAAAGTGGGAGAGTGGGCATTCTTGTCTTGTTCCTGATATTAGAGGAAAAGTTTTCAGGTTTCCACCATTGATTATGATACTAGCTCTTGGTCTGTCATAGATTTATTATGTTATGGTATGTTCCCTTTATACCCATCTTGTTGAAAGGTTTTTGTTGTTGTTTTGTTTTTGTTTTTGTTTTTTATCCTAAATGGATATTATGTTGTGGTATGTTCCCTTTATACCCATTTCATTGAAAGATTTTTTGTTGTTGTTGTTTTATTCTGTTTTGTTTTTTATCCTAAATGGATATTGGGTTTTGTCAGTTGCTTTTTGCACAGCTATTGAGATGATCATATGATTTTTACATTTCATTTTATTAATGCGGTGTATCACATTGTTTGATTTACAGATATCAAACTACCTTTGCATCCCTGGAATAAATCACACTTGATCTTGGTGTATTTTTTAAATATACTGTTGAATTGGGTTTGCTAATATTTTGTTGAGGACTTTTGTGTCTATGTTTTATCAGTGATATTGGCCTGTAATTTTCTTTTTGGGTGGTGTCCTCATCTGGTTTTGGTATCACAGTAATTCTGGCTTCATAAGATGAATTTGTGGAATTATTACTTCCTCTTCAGTTTTTTGGATGAGCTTATGAAGTATAGGTATTAAATTTTTGAATGTTTGATAGAATTCGCTAGAGAAACTGTCTTATCCTGGACTTTTGGGGGGGGCAGTGGGAAAGTTGATTACTGATCTAATCTCCTTATTAATAATTGGTCTATTCAGATTTTCTATTTCATCATGATTCAGTTTTGGAAGATTTCAAGTTTATAGGAATTTATGCATTTCTTCCAGATTGTCCAGTTTGTTGGCATATAAGTGTTCATAATAGTCTCATGACCCTTTCTCTTTCTGTAGTGTCAGTTGTAACTTCTCTTTTATTTCTGATTTTATTTATTTCAATCTTCTTTCTTTTTTTTTTTGGTGAGTCTGCTAAAGTTTTTTCTATTTTATTTATTTTTCAGAGAATCAGCTTTTCATTTCATTGAACTTTTATTGTCTTTTTAGTCTTTATTTCATTTAGTTTATCTCTGGTCTTTATTATTTATTTCATCTCTGGTCTTTATTTTTTCCCCTCCCCTAATAACTTTGGGCTTCATTTGTCATAATTCTTTTAGGTATAAAAGTTAATTGTTTGAGATTTCTCTTGTTTCTTGAGGCAGTCCTGTGTTGCCAGGAACTTCCCTTTTAAAACAATTTTGCTGCATCCCATAGATTTTGGTGTGTAGTATTTCTGTTTTTATTTGTCTTTAGGTATTTTTTTAAATTTCTCCTTTGATTTCTTTTATGACCCAGTAGTTGTTCAATAATATGTTTTTTAATTTCTGATTTTCTTCCTACAACTGATTTCATGTTTCATACCATTGTAGTCAGAAAAGATGCTTGATATGATTTCAGTCTTCTTGAATTTATTGAGTCTTGTTTTGTGGCCTAATATATGATCTATCCTGGAGAATATTACATATGTGTACATATGCACTTGAGATGAATGTATATTCTGCTGCTTTGGATGGAACGTTTTGTATATATCTATTATCTCCATGTGGTCTAATGTGTCACTGAAGACCAATGTTTCCCTATTGATGTTCTGTCTGTATTATTTATCCACTAATGAAAGTGGGAAATTAAAGTCCCCTAATAGCATTGTATTGCTATCAAGTTCTTTAAGTCTGTTAGTATTTCCTTTATATATTTTGGTGCTTCCATTTATTTATAAATGCTGTATCTCTTGCTGGAGTGACCCCTTTATTATTATGTATTGTTTCTCTTTATCTTTTACTACAGTGTTTCTTTTAAAGTCTATTTTGTCTGATATGAGTGTTGCCATATGAACACAATGAAAACAACAGTTTTCATTTGTGTGGAATATTTTTTTTCCCCATTCTTTCACTTTCAGTTTGTGTCCTCCTTTTGAAGTGAGTCTCTTGTAGGCAGTGTGTGTGTTTATGTACGTATATGTGTATCTGTGTATGTACATATGTGCGAATTTTTGTGTTTTTTACCTATTTGGTCATTCTATGTTTTTTGATTGGAGAATTTCATCTGTTTACATTTAAAGTAATTTTTGATAGATATATATTTATTGTCATTTTGTTAATTGTTTTCTGGTGATTTGTAGTTCCTCTCTATTATTTTTTTCTCTTTTTCGCTTGCCTTGTGGTTTGATGAATTCCTTTAGTGTTATGTTTAGATTCCTTTCATGTACTTTGGTGTATTTACAATAAGTTTTTGCTTTGTGGTTATGTGAGGTTCACATATATCATCCTATATATAGAACAGTCTACGTTGACTTGGCAGCAACTTAAATTTGAACACACCCTAAAACTACATTTTTACTTTTCCCCCATGTTTTATGTTTTGATATCATTTTTACACTTTATGTATCCTCTAGTTAATTACTGTAGTTCTAGTTAATTTTACTACTTTTTTCTTTTAACTTTCATAGTAGCTTTATAAGTGGTTAATCTACTATATTCACTATATATTTACCTTTTCCATTAATATTTTTACTTTCATGTGTTTTCTTGGTATTAATACCACTTCTATTTGGCTTAAAAAGTCCCTTTAACATTTCTTGTAAGACTGGTTGAGTAGTAATGAACTGCTTTAATTTTAGCTTGTCTGGAAATTTATATCTCTCCTTTAATTCTGAATGATAACCTTGCTGGGTAGAATATTCTTTGTAATGTTTTTTCTTTTCAACACTTTGAATGTGTCATGCCACTTTATTCTGGTCTGCCAAGTTTTTGCTGAGAAGTCTGCTGATAGCCTTTCCTTTGAACTTAATTTTTTTTTCTCTTGCTGATTTTGAGATTTCTCTTCATCTTTAACTTCTGCCATTTTAATTTAGTGTGGATCTCCTTATTTGGCACTCTTTGAGCTTCTTGGACCTGGATGTCTGTTCCTTCCCTAGATTAGGGATATTTTCAGCCAGTACTTTTTTAGATAACTTTTCTGTCCCTTTTTCTCTTCTCTTTCTGAGAACCCTGTAATGCGAATGTTATTCTATTTGATTTGCTACTGGTCCCTTCAGTGATTCGTATTTTTAAATTTTTTTTTCCTCTTTTTGCTCTGTCTGGGTCAGTCCCATTGTTTTGTCCTCTAGCTTGCTGATCCATTTGTCTGCTTTATGCGGTTTGCTTTTGGACCACTCTAGTGAATTTTTCCATTTACTTACTGTGTTCTCTAGCCCTGTGCCTTCTGTTTTGTACTTTCTTATGTTTCCTTTGTTAAAGTTATTACTGTGTTCATTCTCCTGAGTTTGCTGAGCATCTTTACGACCATTGTTTTGAATTCTTATCAAGTAGGTTGCTTATCTCTGTATCATTAAGGTCTTTTTCTGATGTTTTGTCTTGTTTTTTGTTTGCAACATATTCCTCTGTTTCCTCATTTTTCTTGACTCTCTGTGTTTATTTCTATGTATGAGGCAAAAGGCTACCTCCCTGGGGTAGCTGGGGTGGCCCTGTGTAGAAGATGGAACTTCTCATTCACCTTTTCATTCATCTTTGTCTTAGCTCTCGGTTTTCTCTCAAACATTTGTGATTGTCTAAACTTTATTAATTCTTGATATGACCCCAAATGGAAGAATCTCATTTAGTACCTACTTTCAGGCTGTTTGGAAGTCTTACTCTCAGGCAGCAGTTTTCAAAGTATGCAAATAAATACAGTCTGATGAGACCACAATGGTAATACCTTTTGACCTCCAGACCAGGAGATCTGGAAGTATCCTATGAGCAATAGTTAACAAAAATTAGGGTTCCAGACAAGTGGATAATCTCCTTTCTGGGAGGTCTTGTTAAGCTGTAACAAGGTACAATTATGCTGTTGCTCTGCTTAAATTCCCTGGGCCTACTTCCTTAATCTCTAGATGTGTGGGAAACCTGATGCCTGTCCCTCAGGCTGAAGCTAAAAGCTAAGTCAATAGACCTGTTTCACAAGAAAACTGGGGTTGTTTCTGTCTGCTCTCTGTGTTGTGCCCTCGGGGTGGTGGCCTGTTAAGAACTGTCTTACCAATTGTTACATTCCTGTGGAGCTCAGGCACATCAGCTCCCTTAGCTACCAGGCCAGGTGATCAAGGGGTGTCCCCTGTGCGGATTTCATATGCCTCCTGGATTATTAGAAATGGAGATAGACCAAAAGATAGACCTCCTACACCAAACAGCCAAGTTATCAGTACAAAGGAAAAGTTCTTGAAAAAAATTAAAAGTGCCACACCAGTGAGCACAAAAATGGTAAGAAAGCTGATTTTGTTGCTGATATGGAGAAGGTTTTAGTGGTCTAAAGAGATCAGATCAGCCATAACATTCCTTTAGACCCAAGACTAATCCAGAGCAAGGCCCTAACTCTCTTCAATTCTATGATGACTGAGAGGGGTGAGAAACTTGCAGAAAGTATGAAGCTAGCAGGGGTTGGTTCACAGGGTTTAAGGAAGGAAGTCATCTCCATAATATCAAAGTTTAAGGTAAAGCAGCAAGTGCTAATGTAGAAGCTGCAGCAAGTTATCCAGAAGATGAAGCAAGCTAACCTCATTAATGGAGATGGCTATACTAAATAGCGGGTTTTCAATGTAGACAAAACAGCCTTATATAAGAAGAAGATACCATCTAGGACTTTCATAGCTAGGAATAAGTAAATGTCTGACTTTAAAGCTTCAAAGGACAGGCTGACTCTCTTTTTAAGAGCTAATGATGCTGATGACTTTAAGTTGAAGCCAGTGCTCATTTACTATTCTGAAAATCCTAGGGCCTTTAAGAATTGTGCTAAATTTACTCTGTCTTTGCTATATAAATGGAACGACAAAGCCTGAATGACAGCACATCTGTTTACACATGATTTACTGAATATTTTAAGCCCACTGTTGAGACCTACTGCTCAGGAAAAAAGACTCCTTTCAAAATATTACTGCTTATTTACTATGCACCTGGTCATCCAAGAGCTCTGATGGAGATGTACAATGAGATTAATGTTGTTTTCATGTTTGCTAACACAGCATCCATTCTTCAGGACATGGATCAAGGAGTATTTTTGATTTTTAAGTCTTATTATTTAAGAAATACATTTTGTAAGGCTACAGCTATTATAGATAACAACACCTCTGATAGATCTGGGCAAAGTCAATTGAATATCTTCTAGAAAAGATTCTAGATGCTATGAAGAACATTCATGATTCACAAGAAGAGATCAAGATATCAGCACTAATAGGACTCCAGAAGAAGTTGATTCCAGCCCTCGTGGGTGACTTTGAAGGGTTCAGGACTTTAGTAGAGGAAATAACTGCTGATGTGGTTGGAAATGGCAAGAGAACAAGAATTAGAAGGGTAGTCTGAGGATGTGATTGAATTGCTGAAATCTCACAATGAAACTTAATGGATGAGGAATTGCTTCTTATGGATGAGCAAAATAAAGTGGTTTCTTGAGATGGAATCTACTCTTGGTAAAGATTCTGTGAAGATTGTTGAAGTGACAACTAAGGATTTAGAATATTATATAAATTTAGTTGACAAAGCAGCAGCAGGTTTTGAGAAAATTGATTCCAATTAAATCCTATGGGTAAAATGCTATGAAACAGCATCACATACTACGGGCAAATAATTTGTGAAAGGAAGAGTCAACTGAGGAGGCAAAATTTACTGTTGTGTTATTATAAGAAATTGGCACAGCCTCCCAGCCTTTAGCATCCACCACGTTGATCAGTCAGCAGCCATTTTCATCAAGGCAAGACCCTTCTGCAGCAAGAAGGGTATGACTTGCTGGAAGCTCATGTGATGCTTTAAGTTTTTTAGCAATAAAATATTATTAAATTAAGATATATACATTGGGGCGGTGCCTAGGTGGCTCAGTCGGTTAAGTGTCTGCCTTTGGCTCAGGTCATGATCCTGGGGTCCTGGGATCAAGCCTCGAATCTGGCTTCCGGCTCAGTGGGAAGCCTGCACTCTCTCTCTCCCACTCCCCCTGCTTGTGTTCCCTCTCTCGCTGTCTCTCTCTGTCAAATAAATAAATAAAATCTTTAAAAAAATGTGTAGATTAGTTTTTTTAGACATAATCCTATTGTACACATAATAGACTGTATTATAGTATAAACATAACTTTTATGTGCTCTGGGAAACCAAAAAGTTTACCTGATTTGTTTTGTTGTGATATTTGCTTTATTGTGGTGGTCTGGAATAGAACCCACAATATCTCCATGGTATACCTATATATCAGTAAGTACAATAAATGTTAATAGCTGCTCATTAAAATATAGTCATTCTCAGATTAGAAATTTAAGATATATGACTACCTTCTGTTATAAAGATACACATCTAGAACATGCGATAACAGAAGAACAGAGAGTGAAGGTATAAAATAAGTTATAATAGATATAATCTTAGCCAAAAAAGTTGGTCCTTTATATGAATATCAGTTAAAATATAGCTCAAGTTAAAAATATTACAAATAATGAAGGTTATTATTAAAGGGAATGAATCCCTGTGAAGATTAAACGGTTCTGCACATATATGTAACTAAAAACACAAGACAGAGTACAAATAGCAAAACCGGCAGATTACAAAGTGATTTAACACCGTTATCCCAATCTCTAACATTATTATGGATATCAGTAAGAAGTATCTTAAATATTGTTAACCCATTACCATACTTGGGTCCATAGGATTCTTTTATTCAGAAGAAACAAAGAGAAATGGGGGAAGTAATTTATTTTCACAAATTGAAAATAGCCTAAAGTCAATACTACAAAAATCACAAAGGTACTAACATTGGTCTCTTAGCTAATGAGACACAATGAGAAAATTGATGGAGCTGCAGTTTCTTTTATCTTTTCCTTTCCCATTGTTTCCTTTTCAAAGAGTTCATTAACAAAAGGAAAAAGAGAAAAAGAAAAGTAAAATGAAAATCAGGCTGCTATTGGACAAAGGATTTACAGATCTTCCTTACAGATTATACCCAAGAGAGACCTAACATGAAATCGTAATATATACTTGTTTCTAATTCACAAAGCACAACAATTTCTTTATATTTCTGCATTAGTAAAATTATCACTTCTATTTACTCTTTGATGTGTGAAATCTCTATTTTCAGGGACAATATTTTTCAATCAAATATTTTCAATAATCACAATTCCTGTTAACTCAGAAAATAAATCAATAGTTTTAATTCTCACTATGGTAGAAATAAGTGATATAAGAAAAAAGCTCTTATTCTTACTTTTATTATCTGTGGTGCCCTGTGCTTCCAGGACAGTGTTCATGGGAGTGTCCAGAGCCTAGGGTGCTAGAAACAAAAGAAGGCAAAAATGTTTAATCATATGATAAAAGCACAAACAATATTGAAAAGACCTCTGAAGATGACAAAACAAGTACAATTACCTTTTCAACGTAAGCATGGTTATCTGTTCACATATTCTTTCCTAGTCCGCCTGGGTGTTATGGACTCTATAGTTGTTACCCACCAAAATTCATATGTTGAAATCCCTAACACCTAATATAATGATACATAGAGGAGGGGCTTCGGAAACTAATTAGGTCAAGAGATGGAGCCCTCATGAATGGGATTAGTGTCCTTATAAGAAGAGGCCAGAAATCTAGTTTGCTTGCTTTCTGCCACAAGAGGACAAAAGGAGATGTCTATAACTCCGAGGAGGGTTCTCAACAATAGCCAACCATGCTGGCATCCTGACCTTGGACTTCTGCATCCAGACCAGTGAGAAATAAATTTCCATTGTTTATTTTGCCTGATCTATGGTAACTTATCACAGCAGCCCAAATGGAATAAGATACTGAGACAATGTATCTGAAGACCTACTCTTGTGCAAAGAAAGCACTGGAGTAATTTCTCTTCTTGGACATTATAGAAATATCCCGAAGTGGCAATTTTTATTATCTGTCTACTTTACCCAATTTAACCAAATAGCCTCCTTTTGGGTGCTAAAGAGATACATTGAGGGCAGAAGACTAAATCTATAATGATCAGAGTAACTTCCCTTATAATCAGTTGAACTGATGTCATAAAACGTTTACTACTGGAGAGAATATATTTAGATGACTCACTCTATTATATCTCATGGGTTAGTTGTCAGACATTAAAAAAAACCTGGATGTCAGATATTTTGGCTTTCAAAACTTTCTAGGAGAAGGAAAACAAGAAGAAAAGGAAGAGAGGAACTTGGGATATACAGGCAATATGGGACCATGGACAAAATTATACACATTTCACTTACCTTAAACTCTATCAGATATTACCAAAACAGTCTGATCATGCTTATTTATATACCTTTTTTTTGTTGCAGACCACCAGTGGTGTCACATATTTAACTGGAGCTCAGTGTCTCCTCCATGGAACATTTTGCTTATCTTTTCACAACCCTTACTATTGTATGTGTGAGATACCACTGCAGGGCTCAAGATCCTTCTCCCCATCCAGAATAATTTGTCATGTTGCAAAGGGTCTATTACGAATATGTGCTTGATTTAAAAAGAAATCAAATGGGCTTGGGATTCTGTTCCATGTGTAAGGAGCTCGGAAGTTGACACTTTATGCTAACAACAAGTAAAAAGCTGAATAGACTGAAAAATCAACAACTCTTCTTCAGTCCATAAGAGAGGGGAAAACACAAGGCAAACTGCTGCCTTCAAGATTGGAGAGACAGGCAGGTGGATACAGAGTCACTAATGTAAACCACTATAGAAACAAGTGTTGTGTAGGAAAACCTGAAGTGTAACGACAAATTGCTGCATATTCATTGTGGACAACTGAGTTAAAAATTCTAGGAGGACCCAGTCATAGGGATGCTGCCATAATTGTGTGAGATTTACCTTCAGGATCTTGACCAGGTTTCCACAGTAAATAGAGAAAAATCCACTCATCCCTTTGGGAGAATGAGGGGAAAGAGAACCATTTTGAAACACATCAGAGTGCTCTGTTCTTAACAAGACCTACCTTCGGGAGAAACTAGTTAACCAGAGACTACCTCCTGGATTCTTTTATGAGCCTGACCTGAGGGAAGAGAAATAACCAACACCAGTCAGCTCTAATGTTCCACATGGGAAAAAGGATATACCCAACTCTAGCTATCCTGTCACACCTTAGGAGGGAAGAAAAAACCTGGGAAACATTTGTGATGTACACAGACCAGAGGCATATACTCACTAAAATACTTAGACCTAATCATAGGGCTGTGGAATGCTTCCCCTCTCACCACTTTTTTCTAACGTCCTACTAGAAGATCTAGATAATAAGACAAAAACAGAACTAAACGGTATGTATATTGAGGTAGGAAAAATAAAATTCTTATTGTTCACAGATGACATGATCATCTATGTAGAAAATCTGAAAGAATCAACAAAACCAATAAACTTCCTGAAAGTAAAGGAGCCATTATAGCAAGGTTTCAGGACACAAGGTTAATGTACAAAAGTCTATCATTTTCTATATACTGACAATTAACAAATATTATTAACAATTAACAAGTTACTGACAAGTAACAAGTTCAAAATGCAACACCATTTACATTAACAATCCCGGACATGAAATATTTAGGTAAAAGTCTAATAAGATCTATGTGTGGAAAATTAAATAACTCTGATGAATGAAATAAAAGAACTAAAATGGAGAAATATTCCATGTTCATGGATAAGAAGACTCACTATTGTCAACATGTCAGTTCTTCCCAAGTAATCTGTAGATTCAATGCAATCCCAGTGAAAAATCCCAGAAAGCTATTTTGTGAATATTCACAAACTGATTCTAAAGTTCATATGAAGAAGGAAAAGACCCAAATTGGCCCACAGAATATTGAAGGAGAAAAACGGATTTGGAAGACTGATTCTATTTTGATTTCAAGACCTACCATAAAGCTACCATAATCAAGACAGTGCTGTATTGGTGAAAACTAGACAAACAGATCAGTGGAACTGGATTGAGAGCCAAGAAATAGAACCATACAAATATAATTAACTAATGTTTGACAAAGGAGAAAACACACTACAATGGAAGTGAAGATAATTTCAACAAATGGTAGTGGAACAACTGGACATTCACAATGAAAATAATGATTTTAGACAGAGTCATTACAGCCTTCACAAAAATTAACTCAGAATGGATCACAGACCTAATTGTAACATGCAGAACTCCTGGAAGATAACATAGGAGAAAGCATACGTAGCCTTGGATATAGCGGTGACGTTTTAGATGCAAGAGCAGGGGCATGATCCATGAAAGAAATATAGATAAGCTGGACTTCATAAAAATTAAATCGTGTGCTATATGAAGTATGCATCTGATAAAGGACCATTACCCAAAATATAATGAGAAATTTAAAAACTCAAAAATAAAAAAACAATTTAAAAATGGACCAAACACCTGAACAGACATCTCACCAAAGATGTACACATGCTCAATAAGCACATGACAACATATTCTGCATCATATGTCATCAGGGAAATATAAATTAAAACAACAAGATACCACTACACACTTACTAGTATGGCCAAAATCTGAAACACTGACAACATTAAATGCTTAGGATATAGAGCAACAGGAACTCTCATTCTCTGCTGGTGGGAATGCAAAATGGTCCAGCTGTGTCTGAAGACAATTTGGCAATTTCTTATAAAACTAAGAAACTGTGAAAAGACATGGAGGAAATTTAAATGCATATTACTCGCTGAATAAAGCCAATGGGAAAGGTTACATATTGTATGATTCCAACTATTGTATGATTCCAACTTTTCTAATATTCTTAGAAAAGGAAAGGTGGAGAGACAATAGAAACAGTAGAAACATTAGTGGTTGCCAGAAGGTGAGGTCGGGGGAGGGATGACTAGGTGGAGCACAGAAAATGGTTAGGGCTATGAAAATACTCTACGTGATACTATAGAGGTGGGTACATGCCATTATATGTTTATCTAAACTCAGAATAGACAACACCAAGGTTAAATGGTAATGTAAGCTATGAACTTTGGGTGATTATGATGCATCAATGTAAGTTCATCCTTGGTTTTAAAAAAAAAATGGTACCTTTGTGGAGGATGTTAATAGGAGAGGCTGTGCCTATGTGGGGGTTGGAAGTCCATCCTCTTTATTTTGTTGTGAATCTAAAATTGCATTTTAAAAAAAAAAAGGTCCTTAAAATTTTTACAAGGATTTTGACCAAATTGTTATCATTTTTTAGGTTAAGTGCTTCCTTTCATCATGCAGTGTTACCCACCGAATAATGAAGTTTAGGGTAAAATGCTAAAACCTTGCCCTGTAAGATGTGACACTTAGAGGCCAAGAATGTAAATGCCAGAATGGGCACATTTTCTTGGAGACAGAGTTCCTTCTCAACTGTCCTACTGATTTCTCAAAGGCATGCGCTAATGGAACGTTACATTTTGAAAATAAAGCACCAAAAAAGCTCAAAACAAATGGAGTTCTGCTAGATTGACTTCTCTTGCTCCCACTGGGCCAGAAAGGGTGGAAATGCTCCATTGCACAGAAGAAGACTTTTTGTCTTCTAATTATTTTTGTGACACTTTACTTCCAATAGCCATTTTCCCCCTGTAGGAAAGCTTGCCACAGCTTCTACCTTTTATTTTCTCCCTAACTCCCCTCCCTCCACACCTTCTAAACACAGTTAAAAAATATATTTATTTATATTTATATATGTATTTTTTTCTCACCTCCTCTCAAGTGTCTACTGTTTCCTTGCCCTATGACCTCTAAGTATCAGAAGGTACTAAGTCTCTCTGGCTCTTGGGTTAGCTTCTACTTTCTTTCTTTTTTTTTTTTTTTTTAAAGATTTTTTTTATTTTAAAGATTTTATTTATTTATTTCACAGAGGGAGAGAGATCACAAGGAGGCAGAGAGGCAGGCAGAGAGAGAGAGGGGGAAGCAGGCTCCCTGCTGAGCGGGGAGCCCGATGCGGGCCTCGATCCCAGGACCCTGAGATCATGACCTGAGCCGATAGCAGAGGCATTAACCCACTGAGCCACCCAGGCGCCCTAGCTTCTACTTTCTATTTAGGTAAGACTTGCTATTTAAATATTTAAACATTGGAAGAAATTTAAGCAGATCTTTCTTTAGATCTGCATAAGTTCTAGGGACATCTTATTTGAGTTCGTTACACTTACTGTCTATGGGGATCAAATGAACACATTTTAATTATGTGGGGTTTGAGTACATCGTCTTATAGCCTCAGGTTTTGAAAGTTTTCTTTACCTTGCTTGTTCTCTGTTTTCCCATAGGGAAGTAGACATTTTGGATATATCAGCATATATCAGTTTTACTATATTAAGTAAACATAAAATACAAAAATCGTTTTGTCATGTAATGTAGTTAGGATGGATCTTTATGGCTTATCCGTTATTTACAATATTGGTCATCTTCTTTCATGAAAATTGTTAATAAACAAGTAATTGAATGCCATCAAGAAAAACATATCGGAATTCTTAACCTTGATGACAAGATTGATTTAAAATGGGGTTTGACATTAGAGACTCTTAACCATGGGAAACAAACTGAGGGTTGCTGGAGGGGAAGTGGGTGGGGGGTTGGGATAACTGGGTGATGGTCATTAAGGAGGGCACTTGATGCAATGAACACTGGGTGTTACATGCAACTGATGAATCACTAAACTCTACCTCTGAAACTGATAGTACGCTATATGTTAATTAAATTGATTTTAAATAAAAATAAAATAAAATAGGGCCTGAAAATGAAGGCCCATGGCCTGAGTTGTGTCAGTAAATTCTCTCTTTCTCCAGATAGGTAGGTAAGTAGATAAACAGACAGATAAACAGAGAGACATATAGGTAAGAAAGAAAAAGAAGGAAGGCAAAGAAGGGAGGGAGGGGAAAAGGGAGGGAGAAAAGGCAGGCATTGGTGTTATTAGAAGAAGACTATGTGCCTGTATTCAAATAAGAAACTCTCCATTTACCCATACACACCACCGCTCCCTGTTGATGGGCAGCCAGCCCGGTTTACACCTTTTAGTACTTCCTTGAACCCTATGTGAATTTAAGTTGGAGGCACCTGGTTTAGTATATTCAACTGGACACATTTACTCTAAAAACTAACAAAGATAAGGTAAATTCATGAATCAAAGGTCAAATGTTAAAGCGAGTTAATAGAACAGAAATTCCACAAAAGGTGGCATTTTCCAAACTGTGCTCAAGATATGCAGAAAAAATGATGATTCCACAGACAAATATTAGAAATGCTAGTTTAAACAGAAGTGAACTGATAAACTGATTTTTAAATTGTAGTACTCTGCCTAATCTGAAATGAATTAACGTGTAATTTGGATTATCAAACTGTCGGGTTGTATAAGTTCAGTGTTTCCAAAGTGTATTTTGTAATGGAACCTTTGAAGAATGTGTGTGTGCATGGCATATAGTTTTGTAACCCGTTCCTTAACTCCCCCACATTTTTCTCTACCTCAAAAAGTGACAGGATTCACATGAAGGACTCTGTAATCTTTCTAATTTTCAACAAGAAAGGTAAAGTAATAAACATAACAGTGTTTATTAAACATAGTAGGCACAGGCAAAAACATTGCTGGTTTACCTCCAGAACTACTTAATGTTTCCTGAAGGATCTTATCATCTGTACCATNTTTGTTTTATTTTTTTTTTTTTTTTTTTTTTTTTTTTTAGAGATTTTATGTGTTTATTTGTCAGAGAGAGGGAGAGAGGGAGAGAGGGAGAGAGCACACAAGCAGGGGGAGAAGCAGGTAGAGGGCGAATCAGTCTCCCTGCTGAGCAAGGAGCCCAACGTGGGACTTGATTCCAGGACCCTGGGATCATGACCTGGGCAGAAGACAGATGCTTAACCAACTGAGCCACCCAGGCCTCCCAACATGAGTATCTCTTATAGGATCTTCACTTGATTCCAGTGCAATCCAAATTTGAGGTCCATTCTCTGGGACTCTTCTTCCTTACAAAGATACTCAGTATCTCTCTGTTGAACAAAATAACAAGGACAGTGTTCCTCATTTACCTTAACCTGCAATGTGTTGCATCCTCTGCTAATGTAATTTTTCTCTCCTGGATACATGGGCTGCTGCTATCATCCTGCATGCCCCTGGCACAAATATATGTCTGTAGACCCTGTTGCAGTCATTACTTTCATTGTTACAACTGCCTAAAACTTTTGACAAAGAGCTGTATTAACTCTTGTGAAGGGGAAAAAAAAAAGTCCTATTCTAATATCCAAGTGAATTATCTATGTTACTACATTAGGACACGGTGACCACAAAAAGAAAAATTTTAGTAGCTGAGAGAACAGGTTTACATATGCCAGAGAAGGACAGACTTTCATCTGAAGCGTAAATGAAAACTGCAAATATTTAACAAAACAATACCAGTTTCATTCAGCGTTCGGGTATTGCATTACAGTGCATAAATCTAATGAAATATAGCCCTCAGGTTAAACAGAGATGCTCCCTTCAAATATATGAATATTAACCAGCCCATGACATTCTCAGTTTCATTAACTAGCCCCAACTAGTTATTTCAGCTGCTGCATATATAGGCTGGCCTTCCTCAGAGACCAGACCACCCGGGGTCATAAATTGAAAACTGGTGTCAGGAGAATTGCAGATTGGTTTCAAAGCAGAGAATTACAGTGAGGAACGTCAGTGCTGTTGACAAAGACGTCTCTTTGGTGTTCTGCATTGTAGCATCGACAGTTCTCACATGGGGACAACAAAGAGAATGGTCCCATGTGAGGCTCACTTTCTTGCCTTCTTTTGTATTTGTGGCTCTCTTTGTTTTTTCTCCTTTTTTATTCTCCCCTGTTTTATAACAAAAAGGGAAAGTAGAGCAGCCAAAATATAGATAATTTCCCTTTAAGATACAAATTTATGAAATGGTGGAAGATTTTTAGGGTATTTTCTCAACTCCTTTTTGTGATTGCTATAGTCAGTTATGGATTCCTCATATTGAATTAAGTTTGCTTTTTAATGAAAATATCACTGCGTCTTGCATTTCCCATCTTATCATCTCTGTCAGTTAGCTATCTACTTGGAAATTATATCAGCTTGTATAAATCATTATCTTTGGAAATTTAAAAAAAAATTGTGTCAAGGTAATTTTCAATATGATGACTTAATTCAAGTGTCAAGGTTACCAGTGACTGCTACATTGCTAAATGATCAATTCTCAATTTTCCTTTTACTTTACTTAGTTGCAGCATTTAACACATTTGTTTCTTCTTGATACACTTTCTCCATTTGAATTCCAGGTTCCCACTTCTGCTTTGTTTTCTCCTAATTCACTGACTACCTCTTCTCCTCATCTCCCTGACTTCTAAAAGGTAGTGTTACCCACGGTTCAGACATTTTTTCTAACTATGTTTACTTCCTTGGGGAATTTCATCTAGTCTCTTGACTTTAAATAACTGTTGTACAGTGATGACTTATGTGTTAGTTTCCAGGGCTTCTGTAATAAAGTACCATAAATTAAGTAGCTTGAAACAACAGAAACTTATTCCCTCACGGGTCTGCAAGCTAGAAGTTTGAAATGAAAATGTTGGCAGGGCCACGCTCTGTCTGGAGACTCTAGGGGAAAATCTGTTCCATGCCTTCCCTTCACTTCCTGTGTTGCTGGCAATCCTTGGCGTTCCTTGGCTTAGAGGTGCATTACTCAGTCTCTGCCCCTGTGTAACATGACATTCTTCTTGTGTGTCTGTATCTTCTCTTCTTGTAAGGACACAAGTTGTAGTAGATACAGACTCCACCCTGCTTCAGTAGGACCGCATATTAACTACATCTACAATGACCCTATTTCCAAATAAAGTCCTATTCTGAGATTCCATGAAGGACATGAATTTCAGCGGGGACACTACTAACCTTAGCACAACTCACACGTTACATTTCTAGCTTAATCTCTCTTGTGAATGCCAACCACATGTATTCAAATTCTCATTCGCAGCTCTTCCTCAAGTTGAAGAGGTATTTTAAATTGAACATGTTCAAATCTGGATTGCTGTTCAGCTACCCTAAATTTACTCCTTCTAGTCTTTCCATCTCAATTCATAGCAAGTCCATCCTTCCAGATACTCAGTCAAAAATCTTGAAGCTGTTCTTTCTCCTATCTATATTTTATCTTCCACATTCAATGATTCAGTGAATTCTGATGGTTTAAAACATATCCAGTGTTCAGTTTCTCCTTTCCACTTCCCCTCTTCCCAAACTCATCAAACCGGTTTCTTGTAATTACTTCCAACCTAAGCATCCTGCTTTTTTTCCCTTGCCTCTCTTGAGTCTATTCTCAAAACTATAGACAGAGTGTTGAATGATCACATTAAAACAGTCAGATCATGTCATTCTGTACTCTGTTCAAAGTACATACTCCTGTAACATCTCCTCTTACGCTGAGTACAATGAACGTCTGTTGACAAAACTCTATGAGAAGGTTCCTCCATTTTCCTCTCTGACCAGATCCCCCAGCTACACCAGGCTTCTTGCTCTTCCTGATGCTTATCAGGCACATTCCTGTCTCAGAGGCTCTATATTTGCTTCTCTCTCTGCCTAGATTCTGTTTCACAGTTATTCCCAAGGCTTGTTCATCACTGACTTCAAGTCTTTATTTGAATGCCATATTTTTTCCCCCTGGGGATTTCTGTGAATACTCTGTTTAAAACTTCATTGCCTCAAACTCTCAATCCCCCTTCCTGATTAATCAGATTTTTGTCTTAGTGCATACCACTTTGTAACAGAACTTATACTAACAATTTATAGAACTTACACTACCTATTTTACTTGTCTCCCTTGTTCAGAATACAAGCATCAAGAAGACAGGGGTTTTATGAGCTTTCTTCATTGCCCTATCCTTTGCATTTAGAAAAGTGCCACACACCGACGCTAATCACTATTTGCTGAATGAAAGAATTAGTGGTATCTGTTAACAAGGAATAGTAGGAAAACTTGAGGACTGTGTTTCACAACAGTAGGTTCTAGCTCCATGTCTACTGTTTGTAAAGCATTTGCTCTTTAGTTACTCTCTTAATCTCTTGAAAGATCTATTTTGCAGACTATCTCCCATCGCGTGAACCCAATCTGGGAAGCAATGAAGCAGGCTACAGAACCACACTCAGTCTAGCTGTCTCCAAATTTCCTATATCTGTGGAAGACTTATAAAAGGCGAGCATTAAGCCACAAATGACCAAACCCTCTCTTTGCCTTGGTCAAATGGATCTCTTTCTGGAACTACAATTACTTTGAAAGCTTTCAACAGCAATGACGCATGAGCAGAGTTTTTCTTCACAGAAGTGTTCAAATCTTAGGTCAACATTTCTAATGTATAGGAATTTACAGTTCTAGATTTAGTTTTGATCAGAAAGACAAAAGTGGAATTAAAATGGCAAAGGGAGAAAAAAATTTCCAGTCTGCTTTTCTTTATCCTGAGACACTAAAAATGCTACACACTCCTCACAAAGCTCTTGTATTACTTCTCTACCAGTTGGTAAATAGGGATACCATTTGAAACCTATATTTCTCTACCCTTCTACCCTTCTTAATTGCTTCCAGTATTAGGATTTATCTTTCTGATATGGAAAAATGTTTTTTTTATAGAAACTGCAATGTTTTAGAAAAAGGAAAAATATTACCCAAAGTATTCTATTAATGAATGCTTATGAGTTTCAGTTCTGGCAATTCAAAAGGCTCCTGAGATACCTATTCAGAGAGCTCAATTCAACAAGACAGACATTTAGTTTTATAATAAACCAGGTTATTTTGTGCAAGATGTAGAACTTTCCTTCAAAAGTTAGCTAATTTTCCCATTCTGAACTGATCACCATGAATTCATTTTATTTCCCATTCACAGCAAAATATCATTGAAAAACATTCCTCTTCAATTCAACACTATAAGATGTTTCAACTTCTTTCAATTTTAATTGTATTATGAAATGCCAATTAACTGTGGGTAGAAATAAACCGTTTTAGTATAAGAGAGAGAAAAGCTTTTTCCACAGGGTCAGGCAAACACCCATTAATTGATCATAGAACTTTCTTCCTTTCAGAACCTAAAATAGGGTCTGCTGATCAACCCCAGATGCATTTCTGGCAAATGTAGTTTTGGGAACTACAGACAATATTTTGCAGGGGAGAAACTTAGCACAGCTCTTTTGCCATGCTATGTGAAGACAAGTATTCTGATAGTATCAGGTTTAAAGATATTAATCACTGCTCGTAAGATTTTTAAGAAAACTTTTTCACAATATACTAAGTGGCTTTTGACACTGTAGAAAAGAAGAAGAAAAATTAGGTCTCTGTGCTCTATTATTTTTCTGTCTTATAAGATGAGTTAGAATCCTCTGTGAACTCTTTGACACTGCACAGCTCCTGCCTCAGTAGGTGAGTCATCAGGACATACATATTCTTATTACTCAGACAGACATTTAGTTTAAAACAAATTCCATTATCTTTGGAAACAAAAAGATCTCTTGTTTATATAAATTACTTCTATTGATTGTTGTCTCTGTTTTCTGTAGCACTGAGGATTTAAGGCTACTTGACGGGCAATGAAGTTCTGAAAGTATGTGGCTCGAAGCCATCCAAAGACTAGCAGAAGAAGCTTTTGTAGGTCACAGAGACAGTAAAGAGTAGGGACTAATAAGACAAGAATTACTTGAAGCAAATTTGGTGATGAGTTGTATATAACTGGCGGGACAGGAAAGGTATCTAGAAGGACTCTTGGTTTCTGGCTTATAATCTTTGGTTGATAGAGATGATGAATAAATGACAGAAAAGGATCTTATCTAGAAGGGAGCCATATTTTATATATATATGTATGAATTTATTTGGACATACTAATCTGAAATTAGTGTGGATGTTGACTAGATGGTTGACAAGATCTGGAGATCAGCACACATAGAAATGTGAGAACATCACTGCCACATGTCTAGTGAGCAAAACCTGAGACCGGGTGCGATTCTTGTCAATAAAAAAATTAAATTAAATTAAAAACACAACAGAGGAAGGACTGAGGAGAATTTCCAAGTATAGGTGCTCTAAACAGGCC
This sequence comes from Ailurus styani, assembly GCA_002007465.1. NCBI lineage: Eukaryota > Metazoa > Chordata > Mammalia > Carnivora > Ailuridae > Ailurus > Ailurus styani. The sequence continues at coordinate 264,211 of LNAC01000388.1, read as the reverse complement.
ATGTATTTCCATCTATTTGTGGGTAAAAGACTTTGAGCATGGCTATGACCATATCACACCTGTGGTCAAAAGCCGTCAGTGACTTTATCCAGAAAATAAAGGCCAAATGTTCTGGCCAACATTATGACCCTTCATAGCCTAGCCTCAGCATGCCATTCTACCTTCATTTCAGGAATTTCCCTCAATACTTTTTCCTCCAAAGTCAACTTTTACGTATTTCTATAAGATTTCTGACCTCTGTAACTTGGCACATAAAATTCCCTTCACATGTTATGACCGTGTTCCCATAACCTCACCTTCTCTGCATGTCTCATTTTTCTTCAAGGTCCAGATCACTTGTCCCTTATGGCGCAATTGACAAGGAGCTCCTTGGCCCCAACTCTTCATTCTAGTAAGTCACTTCGTGCTTCTCATTATATTGCATATTCAGTGATAGTAAATATCATGTTTTGTGACCTGATGTGAAGAGGTAAGATGGGTAGAATACTTATCATAAAGCTTAGTACATTGCAAATGCTCAAACATTCTTTTTTGTTTTCTTGTTTCTATCATAGTAGCCTGCCTGTGGCCTTGCATGTATACCTTCCTATAAGCAACCCACTTTTGCTGAATGAACAAAAACTTGAGTATATGAGATAATGTAACATAGATTAAATTCCCGTTGTCCAAATGATGCTTCTCTGAGTATGCATAAGAAGGCCTTTACGGCCTTGTTCCAAGTTTTTTGTAGGAGCCTTTAAGAAAGTGCACAGAGGAAAAGTGAGCTATATTCTTGCCATTGCTTTCATCTCAGACAAGTCACTTAACTACCTTGATTTTATTCTTCTCATTTCTAAATGAAGATCATGATACTTTCCATCCCTATTCATCAAATTATTGTATCTCCTTATGATGAAGTTATAAAAGGTATTTGAAAAATTTAAATTTCTATCCATATTTTAGATCATTAGGGTTTCTTATGGGCTGTGATCATATGAAAGAGTTCCATTGAGGACTTTAATCTTAAAATGATAGAATAAATTTTGTATTGGGATGAAAAGGCATTTTTTTGTAAAGAGATGTGTGAAGAATGTTGTAAGATAAAAAGAAAATCAATGAATTAATAGAAAACCTAAATAGTTGTGCTAGATTTTTTTTTTTTTTGAGATTTCCTCAGTTTCTGCCCTGTTTTGAATTGCAGGAGATTGACTTCAATGGGCTTTCTTGCCTTTAGGTCCCTAAGTGAGTCTGGCTGATGGGAGGCCAATGGTAGATTATAGGAGAACAAGAGCAGAATGAATCTGAGACTTTATTTGCCATGTCTTTCAGTGTAGGGTTGAAGTCTGGCTGTGTCCGTCTTTTGAAAGAGGCAGTTCTTGCTGAGATGGACTTTTCCTATAGCTGCTCTCTAGTTATTGTTCCCTAATCTTGCCCCTTGAGGCTTAGGGATGGTAACCCTGCTTCAGTGTTTCCTGGTTCCCTGGTTGTTTTACAGTTCGTCCCCCACATATTTGTAAATATCCATTCTACTCTCTCTACACTTCTGCAGTTTAGTGGGCAGCTTTTGGGTCAGACTATAATTGATACAATGTTAAAGTAAGATTTTTTGTTTCTTTGCCTGTAAACACACAAGCATACAATTGCCATTACTCTTACACACACATTCATCAAACATAGCTTTCATAACAATTCTATGATTAAAAAAAGATAACGAGGAGAAAAGCTTGATTATTCTAGAAATGTGTAGCCTGGAAAAGAGCTACTGTCTTCAGATATTCTGAAATCTGCCACTTTAGGAAAAATGAGTAGAGTTACTCTATTTGCCCTTAACTATTAGTAATAAACCATTTCTTTTTAACAAAATAGACATTTAAAAAAAGATTTTATTGATTTACTTATTTGAGAGAGAGAGAGAAAGAGAGCAATCAAGGGGAGAAGCAGAGGGAGAGGGACAAGCAGACTCGACATTGAGGGCAGAGCCTGTAGTGGGGCTCAATCCCACAACCCTGAGATCATGACCTGAGCCAAAATCAAGAGTTGGACACTTAATCAACTGAGCCACCCAGGAGCCCCAACAAAATAAATATCATTTTTGATGGAACAATCTTCTAAAAAATAAAGAAGTAAAAAATGTACCTGTAAGTTCATTCACCCTGAAGGTATTTAAAGAGGATCTAAGTATCCAATTCTACAATTGAAAATCTTTATTTTGGTGGGAGACTGGATAAAATAACCACCAAGCATTTTTGGACTTTATGATTCTATGAATAACTCATGTGGCTAACCCAGATAGCAGAAGTCATAATTAGAGATATGTGTGATGGTGTTTACAAAATGGATACTTTATATATAAGGTATAGGGGAATATTTAACACATGCGTTCATAATCTGGCTGTTCTTCTGCATCTGAGAACTGTTCTCAAAGTAGTCTGTAAACTAAAATTGAATGAGATTTGAACAATTTTTACCATCCTGTTATTTATGTTTCTGTGGTTGAATTCCAGAGATACAGTACAAATACCCCTGTGTCTGAGATGCTCATTTTCATGCCAAATATTTGGCATTACAAAGATTTATTTGTGACCTTCTTATTGCCTTCACTGAGCTTCAGAGGGTTCCTCCTTCCTTCCCTTATGTAAGAAGTCCTATTTCCTGCATACCTGCTCCTATGAAAACCACAACTTTTCACATGTAATCAGAATGTGGATGTGCCTCACTTTAGGAAATGGGCATATTTTAAAATAGAAATATGAGATGAAAATTGAATTTACCTAAATTAAATCTTATTTTAAAGTGGAGGAGAAAGTAAATGATATTGAAAGTAATATAAAAAAGACTCAATTTAAATATGATTTGATGGAGGAAAATATATTATCCTTTTTATATTTCTCCCATATCTTTATTCATTTTAATATGGAGTTCTGTTAAAGAGAATGTATATAACTTAGAGTGGATTTAAAAGTCATTCTTATATTGTTGTGCGGTTGTAGATCAGTGTGCATTATAGAAATTCTAGAAATCTAAGTGCATTCCAGGACCGTTTGTAAATATTAAGTTACTAGTAAAAGTACTAAGAAAACCACATAACCAAACAACACTTGATATTGTTACATAAAGTTAAATAGTTGTATGGATTTGTGGACCTTTTTACTTTTAGACTTGAAGCAAGGACAGCAGAATCTTAGTTCTGCCTTCAACACCAGCATTTTCCATTTAATATTCTCTGTGATATAATAGTCTTCATCAAATGTCCTTCCAGAATTAATTTTTTTAAACTCATATAATACCATTGTATATCAATTCATGGACAGCTTGCTCAGTTAGATACTCTTGGAATTAATTCAAGATCTTCAAGACACATAACTAGTACAGAGATCTCACTTTATAGTTGAAGAAACTTCTTCTCAGAAAACTTCCATAACTTGCCCAACATTCTACAGCAAACTAGAGGGGAACCAGGTTTTCAGTGGGTACCCAGACTTGGTTGAATTGGGATACATATGCAAGCACCTGGAGTTAGAGGAGAATGATGTAATTTTTGGTAAATTTTTTTTCCTTTTTTTCTTTTCCTTTTTTAAGATTTATTTATTTATTTGTGGAGGGCAGAGGGAGAGGAAAAGAGAGAATCTTAAGCAGACTCCGCTCTCAGCACACATGGGGCTCAATCTCACAACCCTGAGATCATGACCTGAGCCTGAACCAAGAGTCATATGCTTAACCAACTGAGCCACCCAGATGCCCCCAATTTTTTTTTCCTTAAGCGTCTCAATTGAGGTATATTTTAAACATTATAAAATTCACACTATTCAGGGTGCCTGGGTGGCTCAGTGGGTTAAAGCCTCTGCCTTCGGCTCAGGTCGTGATCTCAGGGTCCTGGGATTGAGCCTTTTGTTGGGCTCCCTGCTTAGCAGGGAGCCTGCTTCCTTCTCTCCCTCTGCCTGCCTCTCTGCCTACTTCTGATCTCTCTCTTTCTGTCAAATAAATAAATAAAATCTTTAAAAAAAAATTCACACTATTCAAGTATATAGTTCAATAATTTCAGTAAATATACAAGTAGTATCATTATAGATCGGCGTTAGGATAATTTCCTCACTGCAATATGACTCCTCATGCCCATTTGTAAGTAATTACCATCCCCACTCCAGACCCAAGCAACAACTAGTCTACTTTCTGGTCTATAAAATTTTTGGCAAGACAATTTCTTTGACCTTCAGTTTATTCAATGCTAAATAGCGTTAGTAATATGGTACTATGAAAAGCAAAGTAAAAAATGTTTGATATGATGAAAGCATAAAAATTATTTTAGAAGTTAGTGGCAACATTATTATATTCATTGGCATCTTTCCAAATGGAACACAGGAAATTATAAGAAACGGAGATCACATGCTTATATTGGCATTAAGGTCAAGGCCAGAGTTCAAATTCAAATCAATCCATTCTTTTGCTACACTTCACCAACTAAAGCCAAATGGACTGTGAGATCTTTTCACATTTCCCAGCTTCTGCTTCACCCCCCGTGTGTTCCAAATGCTATCTGTGACATTAGGCCTCAGGAAGTGATGAATCAGTTGAATCCTCATCTTTTGGCCTGAGAACACCTGTTAATGGAGCCAATTAAGGCAAAGGATGACAGAGATTTGGAGGAGATGCTGACACTTGTCCAGGAGGAGCTGTGCTGAGACTGCCCATCGAAGTCCTAAATAAACCACCAAACAGCTGTCGAAGGGTAAGAAATTTGAAGGTCTTGGCCCAGGCCAGACTTTAGTAACAGCAATGAAGTCAATGCCTTTGGATCCTGTGGTTGAAGAAATGTGTCTTCCTGAATATGGAGACATCATAGCAAAGGATTGCTATTGTTGTCTTTCATCTGAGAAGAATCTACTAAAAATATCTATTATCTACATTGAGAGCATCTCTGGATTCCACAGTGAGTCAGGTGAGAGGGATGAGAGGAGTCTGTAGTGTCCATGTGCTCATTTCAGCCAGAATAACTAATAACATGTTTGAAATCCAGAAGCACTTCACTGCTTTGGAAGTAGGACTGGGGGCACCTTGAATTTTTTCTCCACATTGATTAATTGGAGCCAACTCAAGGTATATACAAGTTTCCAAGTTTTCAACATTAATCACATAAATGAACTGAAAATAATTAGTTAGTGGTGACTTTCTGACTTATAATAATAAGCCCCAACTTAAATATACTTAGTCCAGACAGCTAAATATAACACAGGAAAAAAGGAAACAAACAATTCAAAACCTCCAGGCATTTTTTTTTTCTGTGTAGCTCTCCTAATAATTAACAGAGGGTTCTATTTAATTGGCACACTTGATTAAATGACAAAAGTGGAGTGCCACCTAAAACATTTTATTCAGTAGTAACACACAAGGCAGAGAAACTTTGGAAGGGGAATTAATAAGGCAAAGTGAGGCTTCAAAAATACTTCACCACACTATTTCTAATTCCTAAATTTTGTGATCACTCACCTCCAATTTAAATATTATCTTTTTCTTTTTTGTTGTTATTTTTCCCTGATCTAAAATATTATCAAGCTCTTATTTTACCCCACACCTTCTGTTGCTACCACCACTACCACCACATGACCTTGGATTAGAAAAACAATACTGTCATGACTTCTTTTGGTTAATAATTGTACATATTTCATTTCACCAGTGATCCTGATTTGCACTGCAAATTTAAGTTTAAAGAATGTTATATAGTAAATGCTACCATTAAAAAAAAAACTTACTTTAGTCACTTGAGCTTTTTAAAAAGTTATTTCCAAAAAGCAAAATGTCCTTCTAGTTGCATCTATACTTATGAAAAGGAAGTTGGTTTGTTTGCTTTAGAAATGTGAGGAAAGAGAGCTAAAACCAAGAGCACACAACACAGGTAAGTGCACTTAAATGAAGACAGTCAGGCCTTACCAAGGAATCCCAAAGAGAATGTAGTATCAGGAGTCCTGTCTATAATGTAAAGTGAATAACTGACCTCACTACCCTGAATTTGCTCAAATGAAAACAGTAGGCCTGGTCCTTAAACAATCAATATCAAATTTGAAATTATTTCATCTTAAGACATCTCTCTACTCACACACAGCAAACAATAAATCCATGCCAGCCTGTTTTGCTGTCAGCAGAAGGTTGACTCTGATCTCATCTTTGAGATCAGGCATGTCAGTGTATACTCACAAGTATATTCCATGTCTCAGTTCTTCTCTCTCTCTTCTCCTTTTTCAGTAAGACATCATCTGTTCTCATGGTCATAGTTAACCTGTATGTTTGCTTTTTATGGTAAGGTCCCCAGGTTAGAGTTTGGACCAAGTGTAGTCTTGTACCTCAAACAGCCACCTACACATTTTCAGTGTCAGTAAACATTAACATCTCTGGTATCAAACTTACCCCAATTCCTTTTAAAGTAGCTCTTTCTCCAAATAGCCAGGCTTTTACAGCACTCCCTAGGGAGCAGTACCTTTTGTCCCTTGAATTCCTTCTCACTTTCTTCTTTCCTTGTCACTGCACTTCTGTCTCATCTGGTTTTCTGAAATGGCCTCTTATAATAAGGCTCCTTGTCTCCAGGCCACTTCTCTGCTTCCATATTGTCACTAGGCTAATTTTCCTTTAATGTGCTATGTTCATTTACTTGTTTTTTTATTCATTTATTTATTCACTGATTTCATCACTCCTTTGTTGAGCATCAATTATGTGCCAGATTTTATGATGCAAGCTAGCTCATTGAGATCATTTCTAATTAAAGTCATTTATCGGTTATTTAAAATTTTATCGTTGATCTCCACCAGCAATTTTCACCTTTTTTGCTGATAATTTTTCACAACACCTCCCCTCCGTGGATAGGAGTGTTCTAATCATGTCCCTCCTTTGCAAGGTTTTAATCAGCAACTTTTCCTATCCAAGTATCTGGCTTGTCTTATTTCCAGAACAATGTGCATCACATTTTTTCCCATTGTCCCATTCCTTCATTACCCCTGGAACAAGTTTTATCTTCTCTCTCTTCTTTAGCCACTCAAGAATCACTTCTATTATCTTTTTCCAATCTCCTTGTAGTTTCTCTCATCCACTTTTCCAGTTAAAATTGTGCATCTTTTCATTTTTAGTAAGGTAAACTGTAGTAAAATTATAATTTCTGGGGGCCAGAGAATATATGTTTCATGCCATGTTCCCTTCTGCAGCATAAATGTATCGTGTTGTATACAATGTAATGTACAAATGTAATGTATCGTGTGCCTGCCCCAGTGTTACATACAGGAGACATGCTTCATCCACACGTTCGCTCTCTTTTCCGCCTCACTCTTGGGTCCCTGTCATTTTCATCAAAGTGCGCCACCTCCTTCCCCTGACCGTGAGTGGTTCCTCAGACATTTTAAAGACCGTATGTCCAGGAAATTTTTAAAGTTTGCAAACTACTGGTCAAAATTCACCCCAGAGTTACTAGATAATCACCTACTTTCCTTAAATCCCTCTCCCTGAGAATCCCTGGGTATTCTTGGCCCATGTGTGTGTGCAAGATTTGAAAATGTATTATCATTCTGTCAGTGATGATTATCTGCTTGCATGTATTACACTCCACTGGCTGTCTGGTGACGATGAGTAAGAAGAATTAGATGCGAGCGATTGCAGGAGGTAGCTGACTGTGAGGGTAAAATGCAAACAACGAAGAGGGCTGAGGAGCTGTGGACAGGGCAGCAGCACTGGCCTTGAATTCAATTCCTCTTGTATCCGTTAGCTGCCCTTTAGTGGTTCTGTTGCCTTCCACATTCGACGATCCGCCTTACCTTCTCTTCGCTGTCTCTTTCCTGTTCCTCCACTCGCCAGCACGCTGGCTCACACCATCTATTTGTCTTAATTGTTTTCTTTGTTTAATTCTACCTTCCCTTACCGTTTGAGAAAAACAAAACTACCATGCAAATCCACATTGGAGACATAAAAAGGAAAATAACTTGAGGAATGAGGACAAGTAAGGAGAATTAAATCTGAAGAAAAGTGAAGTTAATTTTCATTTCACTATCCTGAATCCCTGAAAGGGATTGTTTTACCTAGAGAATTGTTTTCTGATATCAGGCACTTACCTCAAGCCATTCACATCTCTATTACAATGTTCCCTGACTGGTTAATTGTTACTTGTCATTGAGCCAAAACAAGGAGAAGGCAAAATAACCTGGGAAACTGCAAAATAAGGCTGCCAATAGAGACCTTAAACAAAACAAAGGGAAAAATCCAAATGCTAGGCATTAAATCTAAAAAAGCATCTGTCAAGCAGTGCTAGAGATGTGCCCAATTTTATCTATTTATCACTTAATATTCCCATTTGTGTACTTTGCCCTTTTTCCCGTTAGCTACGTTCACATTTTACTCCAAAATAGTGTCTTCAATCTAAGCTCTCCCACCCTCAGAAACAAAATGATAATTGAAATAACATAATAAATGCGTCGTCTTTTCCATTTCTCCATCTTAAATTTTTTCCTTGCATTCCAGACATTACGGAGGCAAATTACATTTTTGCATATTATTTCAAAACAAGTGCAATCACAATAACCATTTATTTCTCAGCATTTTCATTTCGTTTTTAATGAACTTTCCCTGAGGACATTCTCACAATTGAGTATTTATTTATTATAAGCAACAAAAGAAATCTTGATTGTTCCAGCTGTGACAGAGCAACTTACTTTGATAAGCATACAGTAGATGAAACAAGTGATAATAATAATGAGAAGCATTTCAGTACTCTGGGATCTAAAGAAACAAAAAGAAATGAAGAGGCATTGGGTTAAGATCTTCTCTTTTCTATCTTTCTGTGGAATATTTTAGTTCTGTTTTAGTTCTGCTCCCCAGGATCAAATGAAACTTCTGTTTTAAAATACCAAGGCTCCATAAATTATTTTTTTTTTTTTACAAAATGGTAAAAATACCATAACAAGAGCTTTGAAAAGCAAAGTTCTATCACTTGAATATTTAATAGTAGTAGTAACATTTGTAGCAAGTAAATCATCTTTTTCATAGACCCATTTTAGTTCATAAAAGTGTTCACCTACTTTTATATAAGTGTGTAGTATTCATCCTTCCAGTTGTTCCTTTGCCCTCTTACTATCCTTCATTTCATGCTTTGAGTTACAAAGAGTTCTCATTGTCTCTAAAAATAAACTCAGTGACCTTATTCCCATTTACATTACTGATTAAAGCCTTGGGATCAAGCAATATCAACTAAGAACTGGGAATTCTATCAATTCTACTAGTTTACAGAAAAATAAGCAATAGTATCATTGGCTACTGTGTATGATAATTGCTAAATATAAGTTCAGAATGGGGGGGAATAATACTTTCCACCACTTTGCCCACATCCTTTGGACTCCTAGAAATATACACAACATAAAAGTGGACTATCCTCCTTTGTTAGTTTAGTTTGGTGTGTGTGTGTGTGTGTGTGCGTGTGTGTGTGTGTGTGTGTGTGTGTGTAGAAAAGAGAAGTCAAAATGGCATTTGAAAGTCATTCATCTCTATGAAAATATATCTTAGATTTTGCATTGCTCTTAATGATTTTCTTCACTTCTAATTCTCCTTCACCTTATAGAAGCCTCAGTTTGTTTTTTTAGCAAGAACATAGCTAGAGAAAAGCCTCCACAAATGCTCTCTGGATAAGGGAGAGAATAATTAACCAATTGCCTAACTTACTAAGTGCAGAAAGTACAGACAAGCATTGGCAGTTCTGTTCTTTTAAGGAAAGCAGAGAAACTGGATTGCAGTAGAGATAACAGAGGTATAATTCATCATTGTGGAAGGATAAGATATTTTAAAACATAGCTTCATTTTGTGGGATTATGTGTAATGGAGATCTTGGTGTATGATATAGTTTAAGTTTGAAAGCCATCAGGTCTTCTTTAACTATTTAAGGAAATAAGGAGTCATTTAAAAAATCATTTACAGGTCAATTGAAGAGCTCAATGTGAAAGACAAAATCATAACATTCTTAAAAGGTAATATAGAACCTACCTCTCTGAGCTCATCCAAAAAAAAAAAAAAAGAAGAAGAAATATTTTCTTAGACTCAAAAAGATACCATCGAAGAAAAGATAAAGTTAGCTACATTACAGTAAAGAACTTTCATTTAAAAACAAGAAACACCATAAAGAGATAAATAAACAGGCTTCCAACTGGGAGAAGATATTTGTAATACACAAAACTGACCACATGTGACTATTCAAATATATGAAGCACTCCTAGAAAACAACCCAATGGAAATTGTCAGTGAGTCTTGGACAGGCATTTCATAGAAGAAAACTAAAAGACCATAAAAATTAAATCTGCTTCATTTAATCTGTATCAAGGAGATGCAGATGTAAACCCACCAGAATGGCTAAAAGAAGTCTTGCTACATCAAGTATTTGCAATTGAACTGATGGACTCATCATCAACATCTAGATGTTTCTGTAGATATTGGCTCGCATAAGGGTGACCAGAGAAAGGTGCAGGGATATTCAGAGCAGGAACATTTTTAATAATGGCAAAAGCACATCAACTGTACAATAAAATGTATTTTTCAGTTGTCAACATAACTGAATCTAAAAAATACAATATTGGACAAAGAAGAGTGTTCTGTGTGGGTATATATTGTATAATTAAAGTGATGTCAAGATCAAAAAGAGGTCAAATGGAACAATACGTTGTTTCGGGTTATAAACAAAGATGAAAACACTGAAGAGAAGGATAGACTTACCAACAAAAGTCAGCCCAGCATGTTCTCTCCTGAAGAAGAAGGATATAATCAGAGAAGGTTATACGAGTAGCAATTAAGCTACTCATAATATTCTATTTCTAAATGAGTTGTAAGTGCACAAGGATTCTCTTTTATTATTAATTTTAAAATGGCACATATATGTTTTATTTACTCCTCTGTAAGCATAATTAATGAAAGCAAAACCAAAAATGAATAGAGTTATTAGGTGAAACAGGCAGTTCCTATGGAATAACTGAACCAAAGTCTTAAAGACTCCCATGTAATAGTCCTTAATAGTTACTATTTTTCTCAGCAAGAAATGGTTAGAGAGATGCTCAAAAATATAACCTGTTGTGGTTGTGGTATCCATTTCAGCTACCGTCATGCCACCCAGATCCACTTGGGTCACTTTTTCCATTTCTGTGAGCCTTTAGCTCCTCTCCCATTGCTTAGTTTCCAGTGGCTTGCACCATTGACGCTACTTGCAAGGCTCCCTCCTGGTGTGAGGGAGCCACTTTACTGAATGTAGGAAGTGTCTCCATCTCCAAAGCCTTAGCTAATGACTAACTGCTACTGGGTTGTAGAAGGTCAGCTACCCTGCCTTCACTCGGGATACACCATGAAGCTTATTTTAAACTCTGGAGAGCCCCATGTGATCAGGCTGTGGATGAGGTTTTACCACTACTGGGCTTCTTCCCATTCCCTCACCTCTCTCTCGGAGAGCCCTTGTACACTAACAAGATATATAAGAAAGTCATTCAGATCTTCTGATTCAATGTTCCCCTTCTTAGAGAGACATAGGAAGGACCCAGTAATATTCGTAAGAATTGAAAAAAGAAAATCTTTCTGGATTTGCATTGACACTGATATTTACTCACTCTGAATATTTTTCAAATATAACAAGCATAATGTATTAGCTTGCTAGGGCTACCATAATAGAGTTCCACAGGCTGAGTGGCTTAAATAATGGATATTTACTGTTTCACTAGAAATCCAAAATAAGATGTCAGGATCCTTTTGAAGGCTGTGACCTTTATTCTTGGCTTGTATATGGCTGTCTTCTCCTTATATCTCTTCACAATGTCTCTGTGTCCATATTTCCCCTTTTTATAAGGGTGTCAGTCATGTTGGATTAGAGCCTACCAAAGGACCTCCTTTTAACTTGATTTACTCTACAAAGACCCTATTCAAAATAAGATCACATTCTGAGGTGCTAAGAATTAGAACCTCAAAATACGAATTTTGGGGGGACACAGTTCAACCTGCTTATAACAAATATTACTATTAACTGTAAATATTATAGTATTTTAAAGTTAATTCTCTGAGTTGTTTCATTTTATTGTTTTTAGGCTGAGTTCAGGGATTTTCAGGGGCATAACTGTTTACAAGAGAGAGCAAGTGCCAGGGCAGGTGTTGAACTCTGACACTTGATGAGTGACTAAGATCAGCAATCTCATTGCCACTCAAAATTGAAAGAAGGTTATATATTTTTAATGAATCCAAGAATTTCTGTCCCAGGACAATTTACTCTTTCCTCAGTGGAAACCTTTGAGAAAGAGGGTAGATCTTTTTAACTAGAAATTTTGTTTATATTCATAACCAGCTAGTGCTTCCTTGTTGCCTTCCTAATTTTTGTACTTAATAGAACTGATTCTCACCCCATCCCACCACTAACACTATTATCATACTCCAGATGAGGATGTAGTAGACCTACGTGAATAGCCATGGATGGTGAAAGACAAACTTTTTATTACAAATATGAAACTGGTTGTCTATCATTGTTTCTAGGGCAGGTGTATGTTATAGTGGAGAAGTTGACATCGCTCAAACTAAGCGCACCCTGATTTTCAACTTTGATAAAATTAGGTCTTAACACATTTTGTCNGGGCGCCTGGGTGGCTCAGTGGGTTAAAGCCGCTGCCTTCGGCTCAGGTCATGATCCCAGGGTCCTGGGATCGAGGCCCACATCGGGCTCTCTGCTCAGCGGGGAGCCTGCTTCCTCCTCTCTCCTCTCTCTCTGCCTGCCTCTCTGCCTACTTGTAATCTCTCTCTCTGTGTCAAATGAATAAAATAAAATCTTTTTAAAAAAATAAAAATANTCTGCCTACTTGTAATCTCTCTCTCTGTGTCAAATGAATAAAATAAAATCTTTTTTAAAAAATTAAAATAAAATAAAATAAAATAAAATAAAATTAAGAAGCCTTGGGATGCCTGGTGCCTTGGTTGGTTAAGCATCTGCCTTTGGCTTAGGTCATGATCCCAGGGTCCTGAGATGGAGCCCTATATTGGACTCTGCTCAGTGGAGAGCCTGCTTCTCCCTCTGCCTGTCACTCCCCCTGCTTATGCTGTCTTCCTCTCTGACAAATAAGTAAATAAATAAAATCTTAAAAAAAAAAACCTTTTCCATACCTATTTATTCTTATGTGTAGATTTTTTTCCCTATGAAACTTCAGAATTATAGGTTGAAATTCCCTATCTGTGAGACCACAGCTCTCTTTCTACCTCACTTTTTTCATCTATAAATTGAAGGGAAGATATTTGGTTATATTCCAGCTCTCAAAATTCATAATTCTGTTCCCAGAGGAGTGACATTTACTATGTGCCTTCTGCAGTCAGGGGCAGTAGGTACCCATTTTGCTATTACAATGCCTGAAAAGAAGAAAAGAAACACCTGGGTCCCACTATTGTTATATGTCTATAACCTTGTTTCTGCTTTCTCCTCTGACTTCTGGCAAAAGGAAACCAGGGGTGACTAGCTGGGACACAGAGGCTTTTACAATCAACTATGAGTGAATGGTCAGTTATTGGGATGGCTTCCATGCAGTTATTCTGGGAGGAGGGGGGATTGACTAAATGACCTTTTGAGGATGATTCCAAGTGTATGACTCAATAATAACACTTATCAACCTGTTCTAGTTGTCAGGCACAAAATGGGAGTGGGACGGGCAGTCTATTATTAGGCACAGGCTTCTGATTAATCTTTTAAGCTAAGGGAGCTTGTGTCTCAGCCAAGATGTGAAGCTGTCTCCTGAGGTGAGGCCATTAACATGCCAGGAATGAGAGAAGGTTATCATTAAGGAGGCATTAGACCCTTATGACCATAGTGAAGTCAAGAATGGCTGGCTGGCTGGCCAGGCAGAGCTGGTTAAGAGCTTACACAAGGTCACTGTAAGCAATGCCAAGCCATATGTTCGAATTGAAGATAACTACACAGCAACTCTTTTGTCACCCTCGAGAGGATTCTAGTCAGTAAATGAATGAGAAGGTAGTTCTTTAAGAGTTAAAAGAACTATGAGCTCTACCAAATATTTCAACGTTGTGTGTGTATATGTATACACAAATGTGTATACACAAATTTGTGTGTGTGTGTGTGTGTGTATTTTCTGGCCAATAATCTATAAAAGCAAGAGATAATCTCTGGCTCTTAAAAATATATTACCAAAGAAAATCATACATTTGCTTATAAAAAATTATGCCCTTTCTCAAATTACAATTCTTCCTATAAAAAAAGAGATCAGAACTAAAATTTACAAATATTCACAGGGGTTGGGCATCTTAGGTATCCATCAAGTGTTGTCCTCCATCAGTCTTATAAAATAATTCATCATTTAGAGGGTAAAAAATCTGATGTCAATTAATCATTCAAAGTTAAGAGTATAAAAGGGAGCTTACTGAATTAGTTTAGAAAGATAAATGGATCTGCTAAATGTGCTTTACTTTTCCACGTATGTTTCTTTCCTCTTGAACAACATAGAATGCTACAGCTATTGATATAGAAAGAATGAATGATCTAGTAATAATAAAATAAACATTTAAAAATCGTGAATATTAATGAGTTCTTGGCTTACTTGCATATGGCTTTGGTCGAGAATCTGCTTCCATACATGTGAAAAAGGGATGATAATGACCTTCTCCTTAGTTGCCATCAGGTTTGTAAGTAGCAAACAATGCCTGTGGAAGTGTTCTGGAATCTAGAATGAGGTGTACATATTGTTGTTGATGTTGTGTTTGTTGTCATTATTGCCCACATGAGCATCGCTGCTGTATTTGAATGTCCACTGTTCTGTGTCCCAGGTGTAGTAAATGGTTGGCACATAGTAGATATAACGAATACTGAGTTGTGTAATGAGCTAGTGTATATTGATATAGTTATGTTTGACATGTCCCTTTATGTAGTATTTATGAAACTATCAATATAATATTTATATATGTTAATATAGATATAAATAAACATATTCCACACACATATGTGATTTTCAAATTTGAACCCATATAGTATAATCTTTTTTAAAATTTATCCTATAATTATTATCTTTATTTCAAACCAGAGCTTGACATCATGTCAGACATCTACTCATTCATTGTGCACTCACCCCACAAACCAAAAAGCAGGTCTGGGAATTAATGTACCTGAGTTGACATACTCACTCAATCACTTACCCTCTGTAAATGTCTATTTTCTTATCTCTAATAAGAATAGCAGAAACCAGTGTTAAAACACTCCAGTTGTTCTTACATGCTGTAAGTTTAGCTGTAGGATTTGACTCACCCAGTCTTGTTTACAACGCAGAGATGGAGAGCACCAAGTCACACTGGTGCCTTGATATGGTGTCTCAAACCGTTTAGTCTCCCACCTCAGAGGGCCATATTCTTCCAAACACATATTTACAACCCAGTTGGAGTAAATGTCTAGGCAGTCTTCCTATGCAAAGAGATTAGAGCTAAAATTTACAAATGTATACATGATTTGGAGATCTTCAGTATCCATAAAGTCCCATTCTCTATCACTTGTAAAATAATTCATAATTTAGGGGGTAAAGAATCTGATGTCAAAGAACCATTCAAAGTCCTCCCGTCTCTTTGTCCCTGAATAAAATTTAAATGCCCTTAGTCCCTCTCTCTCTGTCACCTGCCCCACCATGGCAATAATTTCTCCAACTCTTTGTAAAACTTGGGTTCAGTGAGAGTACCATTAGAGGAGAATTTGGAGGAGGAAGAAAAAACACAGGACACTGGGCCTTTGATCACCACGTGATTTGCCTTTTTACATGAACTAAACTGCAAAAGTACAGAGAGCTGCTTCAACAATTTCAAGGTCTAGATTAATTCACCCTTAGTGTCTGCCCTATGATGGAAAAAATAACTGTTTCTACAGTGACTTCAACAGAAAAACAGGGAAGGAATGGAAAAACAAGAGTTTAAAAACTACTCTGAAACTGCAAGGTTGTTACATTCAGAAAACAAACTTTAGCTAGTGTGTACAAGGAGTTGCATTTATCATTTTGCTCTTTTTATTTCTAATATTTACTCACTTTACTTACCCTCAGTACAAATATATATTAAAAATTTACAAGTGTATGCACTAAAATTTATTAGTATTATACATTAATAAATATTAAGAATCAAGATAAATTATAAGCGTTCTTATGCATTCTGATTCATGTACCTTAAAATATAAACATACATGGATATAAAAAAATATTATAGCTTGCATGAATCAAAACGACCCAGGACTTGCCAATTTATCTTATTATTTAATATTCATTAATACATACTTCATTCGTATAAATGCTGGGAGCTAGCTGATTGTTGTATCTTTGGAGGGCACTGGAGTCAGTTCCATAACCAGAAAGCAAAGAGTGTGACATTTATTCATTGGACTCTGAAATGGATCTGTAGCATTAGGGAATGAAATAAGGCCATGGTGCCCAGAGGTGTAAAAAACAAAAACTGAACAGCAGACATAGTGGCTTGGTCTGACGGTGCCAACTTTTTTCATTACCTTACATCTGCCATCAAGGTTAAGTAAACCCTCTTTTTAAACCCTTGACTCCATTCAGTGAGGAAGAAGCCCCAAGCACTTTCTATCCTAAGCCCCAAGCACTCTGTTTTGTCTGTTTTCTCTTGTAAAGGGAAATTGATCTGATCAATGTATTCACACTTATTTAATGTGATATTTACTTCAGTATAATTTGGATTCTAATGAAGATAGTGAGGAAAGGGCAACACTTAACAGAGATAAATCAAACATTAATAGCAGGACGGACAGGCCTAGAGTAGAGAGAGATGTTTTCAGGCTGGGAGGCCACCATGATAATAACAATCAGCTCAAACTGAGTAGAACACCAGTGCAGGGCCCAGACGGAAGCCTTCCTGGAGGAAGGGGCAATCTCATCCTCACAGTTTTCCTGGTACATATGTGGGTGTGAGGGAGACGCCATGACAAAAAGCTCTATGAGAAAGCCCTTCTGTTTCTAGTGGACGTGGGGATTGAAAGTTAGATGAGGACTAGTTAAGATGCCTAATTGGGAAAGCATGGAATTTCTCATCATCCTGCCTTTATGCTGACAAATCTAGTAGCACTCGACAAGGGTTTTTGCTAGCTGGACAAGCTAGAATTAATCTGTGAATCAAATCGAGTTGGACCCTCTGGACTGCCTGCCAGTTCTTATTTCTTTATTCTCATTCCTTAGGTTTTTGTTCTTGTAGGCCCTGATTTTTGCATTTTTGAGCTTACTTGATAATATGACATCACAATTTCTTTTACTCCTAAACATGTACTTCTGATCCAAAATAAACCTTTAAAAATAATGTATGATGTCTGAGTCCTTACACTTGGCAATCTTGAAATCCTCAAGTAAAACAATGCCGGTAATGCTGCTGATGGTAATGATGATGAATTATAGTATTCAGAGTGTACAGAGAGTCAGGGAGTATGATAAGAATTTGAGGTATCTTCTCTGTGTTAATCCTAACAGCACCTCCACAGAGTCCGTTAGTATGGTTATATCCATTTTATAATCTTGTTAATATCATAATTATGATAATGACCCCATATTTTTATTTATAGGTGAACGCTTATGAACATGTTTCCATTGCCATTATCTCTTTAGATTGTCACCACATGTCTAGGTATCTATAAAATTGGTAATTTAGAGGGAGGAGGGGGATTTGCTCTTGGCTCCCCTTAGCTTCAGGAACAGCGACAATCCCTAACTCTTTACACAAGAACAATTTGGAGCCTCCAAAGACCCTAGTTAATTGTCCCTATTTAATATCCATTTCTTCATCAAATTCCATTGCATTGTTAGCCCCACAATTGAGAAACAGCATGATATAGTAGCAAGAGCCTTTGCATCTGAACACATGGTATAAAATCAGCTTCTGTATCTAATAAGAATGGAATTAACTCAGAACGTGTCTATAAACCAATGCTTCCTGCCTTTCCACATCTTGAAAGTATCATATACAATATTTAAAAGCATTTTGTGTTGGCTAATTGAACTTAAATTTTTAAAATGTCTAAAAAAACTTAGGGGGGAAGGAAATTTTTAAAACTAAATATTTCCAAAGCTGTGGAAACTTGTGAGAACTCTCTATACGCTGGTGGGAAAATAAATTTCTATAGCCACTTTGGAAACAATTTCATGTTACCTAATAAAGTCTTTAAAAGCATATACACAAAAATAAAAGCATTTTGTAACTCTAAAGCTTTATGCACAATTTTTTTTTACCATATGGAATATATGACATGGATATGGTTTATACATCTGTTGCAAGGTATATTTAGGAATAGGTACCCTATATGATATGGATGGTATTTGTACATTGTCAAAATGTAAAGAGAAAGTAAATTCTGTGCTTAAAATGACAGCTGTTTAGCAGTAATTATTGTGTCATGCAAGAATCACATATATGCACGTCTCAGGATAAAATCAACTCTGCTTGATACTCTGAGAATCATATTAGTTATGTCGCTAATATATGAAAGTACAGTGCTCTCTCATTTTTCTGTAAAAACAAATGATAAAAGCAATATATATCATATAGTATATGAGTATAGATACCCACCACGTATCTGTAGGTAATTCAACAAGAGTCCTGTGTTTTAGATTCTCCATACTGGCACCTGCTATGAAATGTAAACAGATGCCATACCTATCACCTTTAGTTGTAATTTTCTTGTTTTTCCACTTATTTTTACCAAGATCTTTTAAAATGAGCCCTCAAGGCAATATCTCAGTTAAAGGTATTCTGCTTTGTCCAGTCTATCACCATTTCACATTGTACATAATATACGGAGGAAAAGGTATTCTGATCATAGTAAATCAAAGGAAAAAATTCACACACCATTGTGAGCATTAAGTGCAAGATTTGACAATATTTGGGACTCAAAATCCTAAAGTATTCAAGGAGTAAGAAACCAAGAAGTCAGAAAAAGTGTGCAGCGTATGAGTTGGAACATGCAAAAGGAAGCAAAAAAAGAGGGCTTCATCTACCTCCCCCAACCTAGTGTCCTGTTGACCTAGTGTTGACATAATATAACCTAATTTAAAATCACATGTGTGAGCGAATAGGTAAAGCATGATTAAAAGTTAAAGGACAATGAGGTTATTAGATGGGAGAGAAAGCAATTACATTTGCAATATTCACCAAGCCAAGGAAAGCACATTACTCTCCTCCTTAGGATTGGTTGATGGACTTACAAAGAGCTTGTAAAGCTGAAGGGCAGGACTCACAATGCAATTTAAAGTCTTTGTGATTAACAATTTCTAACTTTATTGACCTTTGTAACAATAATCATGCTCTCTCTCCAGGGGAAGTTCTTTCTATTTGTGAAATACTTCCCTCTCAACAGACTAGAGGAAACGAGCACCTATTATTGAATCTTAGTATATCTGAGGGATATAGCGGGTTGGGGAGATTAAAGCAAATGGCTTTTTTCCTTAACCCATCTTTTGGGCTGTGTTTCAGAACTATTGTATTTCTTTACACCACAAAGCACACTCACGTAAGGAGCAAAATGGCATTTAAAAATCTTTGTCTTAAGGCCCAACGTTGTTGTGGTATTTACTCACATGATATGCGTGCACATTTCCAAGGCTTTTGCCTCTACGCTCCTTCTCAATTGTAGTGTCTCAAAACTTAAGCACTTCCATTTCTCCCCTAGCTTAACCTCTGCTGAAACAATAAACTAAACTCAGGAAACTGCCTTGGCACATATTGTTTTATTTGGTGTTCCTGAAGGTCATGAGCATTCTGTGCTCTCCTTAACCGATTAGGCAGATCATATGCACAATTAATCTCTCCTAATCCCTCCCCTCAGTTAGACCATAGGAGAAAATGCACATCCAACAAGGATAATGCTTTTGTACATCTGAGGCTTCTTTCATCTGAGGATCTCAAAGTCCTTGTTACACATGTCAAAAGCTCCCTATCACTCTTTCGAAATGGGTATTACAAGATTAATTTGCAGAAGGGCAAAGGCAGGCACGGAAATGTTAAGAGACTTTCCAAAGAGCATATACTAAGGATATACAGCAATAACGCTCTTGAGTTTGGGGTTCATATGCCCTGGGGGGATAGAGGACATTTCAATATACAGGAGGTTTATCTTTTAGGAAATGAGGTCTCACTAAACAGAAAATGGATTTCTTTATGTTATCGTAGGTCATAGGGTTGGATAAAAGACCTCAGACTTGCCTTGCTTTCTCTTTTTTAGTCTCACGGGTTTAAAAGTGAGAGAGGCAAGGCTGCTTTCCCTGTCTCTAAAGTACTTGTATGCAGAAGTGAGCCTGGTTGCAAGCATATGTCCTTGGACTTCCACTTTTATTCAGAGGACTAAAAGATTTTGTGGAGGTCCTTGGAAAAAATAAGTATAAGGCAGCAGTTTTTTTCTGTTAGTTGTTTAATGAACCATTGTGAGCACTACCGTAGTAGTTAGTACAAAACTAACATCAATAAAAGTAATAAACACAGATAATTCTGCAACACTCTTTGGAAGACCTATGTTTGAAACTCAAAACTCATGTTTCCATTGAAACCATTTTAAAAAGGAGGTCAGAGTCCTAGACCAACCTCATAAACTTATTATATCAGTGATGCAGTTGAACAACTACCGTATTCATTACTGATGTTATTGACATGTATAACTTATTGCAGTCATGGTTTTTTCATGGAAAATGACATTTATTGTTGTTGTTTTTACTGAAGTATAGTTGACACACAGTATTACATTAGTTTCAGGTGTACAGCATAGTGATCTGACAGCTCTGTGTGTTTTACTATGAAGTGTAGCTACCATCTCACCACACAGCACTATTACAATCCCATTCAGTAGATCCCCTGTGCTATACCTTTCATCACTATGACTTTTACATTCCATGACTGGCAGCCTGTACCTTCCAGTCCCCTTCACCCATTCTGCCCATGCCCCCATATACCTGTTCTCTGGCAACTATCAGTTCATTCTCCGTATTTATGGGTTTATTTCTGCTTTTGTTTGCCTGCTTCTTTTGTTTGTAGAGTGCACAAGTAAGTGCAATCATATGGTATTAGTCTTTCTTAGTCTCACTTATTTCACTTAGCACAATACCTCCTAGGTCCATCTATGTTATCCCAAATGGCAAAAAATCTCATTCTTTTTTATGGCTGAGTAATATTCCTCTGTGTATATATATATATATATATATATATATATATATATATATATATTCAGTATCTTCTTTATTCATTCATCTATCAGGAGACATTTGAATGGCTTCCAAATCTTGGCTATTATAAATAATGCTGAAGTAAACATAAGGGTGCATGTATCTTTTTGAATCATGGGAAAATAACATTTTGCTACCTAACTTTCCTAACGTTTTATCATGTACCAAAGGTCCATGGCCAAGGGGGCTGTGACCAAAGAAAGGGAATGAGCACCCTCTCCTCTCTACACTCCAAAGACTGTTTGTAGGAGAAGGGAAATGACTATGTCCAGTTCTGAGCCAATGACTCCAGCATTGGTGGAGGAGGGTGGAGCTCTATGGAGCATTTTCTTATATGACTGGAGTGGTGTCAGTGCTGGAAGTGGTGTCAGTATTGTCTACGCCCCGAAAGGTCAGGGTATGGGACAATTCCTCCCATTGCTGGAGATGACCTTGCCACCTAGACTCAAGGCTTCACTGGAACAGAAGGGAGTTTAGTACTTATACTTTCTTTCTCTACCCAACCCCTACATTCTCATATGGAAAGCATGGAGAGGAGTTTGTAATAAATGTTAGCTCTTTTTTTTTTAAGATTTTATTTACTTATTTGTCACAGAGAGAGAGAGAGAGGACAAGCAGGCAGAGTGGCAGGCAGAGGCAGAGGGAGAAGCAGGCTCCCTGCTGAGCAAGGAGCCCGATGCAGGACTTGATCCCAGCACCCTGGGATCATGACCTGAGCCAAAGGCAGCTGCTTAACCAACTGAGCCACCCAGGCGTCCCAATGTTAGCTCTTTTAAAGTCATGTTTTTCAGGGTGTCTAGGTTACTTAGTAGGTTAAGCCTCTGCCTTTGGCTTCGGTTCAGGTCATGATCTCAGGGTCCTGGAATTGAGCCCCGTGTCAGGCTTCCTGCTCAGCAGGGAGTCTGCTTCTCCCTCTCTCTCTGCCCCTCCACTGCTCATGCTCTCTTTCTCTCTCAAATAAATATAGTCTTAAAAAAAAAAAAGTCACGTTTCTCTGTACATTGCTTTTCCAGTATGTAACATTCAATATCCAGCAAGGACTTCCATTTTTACATTCAGGTTGGTTTGCTCATAACCAAGCAAACCTAGTTTACTCTAAAAGTAGTAAACTGCTAAAGTTAGAGCCTGCCCGCTAAAGTTAGAGTTGGAATATGGGGCCCCTAGGACCTTGTTAAACCTATCCAGCCCTTCCTCCTATGATTGAATTCTCTATTTCAGCTCCTATGTGTTCTCTACTAGACTGAATCATCTGGAACAAACAGAGCCTGAGGTACACCTTAGCTGGGTACGTGTTTTGAATATACTGTGCCCCGTGCTACCTAACTGCTATCCAGAACAACATCTAGTGGTTGGACTAGTTTATTCTTTCTTGATCCTCCTTCCTAGCAGCCATGCTGAATAAAACGTACCATACCGGGCGCCTGGGTGGCTCAGTGGGTTAAAGCCTCTGCTTTCGGCTCAGGTCATGATCTCAGCGTCCTGGGATCGAGGCCCGCATCGGGCTCTCTGCTCAGCAGGGAGCCTGCTTCCTCCTCTCCCTGTCTCTCTGCCTGCCTCTCTGCCTACTTGTGATCTCTCTCTGTGTGTCAAATAAATAAATAAAATCTTTAAAAACAAAACAAAACAAAACAAAAAAAAATGTACCATACCATGCTCTGAGCTCATCAGGTATTGTACATGTCTATGGTATTTGCTGCCTTCAGGGACTTACAAAAATCTTTCCAAGAGTTAGGGTATGTCCTCTGGCCATGGTGGGAGGGGTAGAAGAGCAGCCACAGTTCTTTCCCATGGAAGTGTGGGGGAAATGAGAAAAAAACAACACTTTACCAAGCACAGAAGTATGCAATGATTAATGATGGTGGTGATAAAGAAAAAAATCTATGAAGAAAAATTAAAGATAGTAGGAGAATATATGACTGAAGAACTGAGCTGGGCTATTTTTAGAATTGAAGGAATTACAGAAGTGAGTCAGTGGATAAACCAGGAGTTAATTTCTCTACCTTTTTCATGTTCTTCTGTCATCACTGCTCTTTAGAGATGATATGTAGGTTATTAAATGTCAAATCCTAAAATTTTGCAAACACAACCCCTCCCCCCACCCTGCTTACAATTTGACTGGTTGTGTTTTGTTTGACAGGGAACCTGCCAAGGCAGAACTGAAGATGTACACTATGAGAATCAGAGCACTTGTTATAGCAGAGTTTATTAATTCACTCCCCTTCTTGGCAGTTTTAAAAAAATATTACTTTGATTGTTTTCAGATTATCATAACCTAATGCAAAACATGTCACAATCATTACTTGAGTTTCAACTATATGTATATCATCCATCAGTTCATCCATCCCCTGTCTAAAAGTCTTATCACCATAAATTACATTTGAAAATCTAAAGTAGATGTTATTCATCCCTATTATTATTGAACAACAGGGGATGCACATGTTTTTTAAATCAAAATCCTCACTCTATATTCACTAACGCCTTTCGATATCTTATGGGATATTCAATTGGCAAATTAGTAATGAAGTTTTTCTAAGAGAAATGATGCCCTTAAAAAAATAATTTCAACACAAACCATTTTGCAGAGGATAAGCATCTCAATAATGGTCTGATGATCCCTGCACAGCTGGGGGGAGAATCTCTGCCTTTCAATCTATTCATTTTGACTCCTATGTGTGTTTGGAAATATAGCATTATTATTCTACCCACTGAATTTATCAAAATGCAGCTTTACACATCCTTAAGGTTACTTGTAAGTCTTCTCCAAGGTCATCCCCCATCTCTTATCTTTTCATGTTCTCCCTCTCTGACTAGCAAGGATGATGGTCCTACTAAGGCACAGTGGCATCATCTCCATTGACATTAATCACTGTCATTGTCATCATCATCAATAAAAGCATCACCCTATCAAATGCTACTTCAGCAAAGAACAGGGAAATAAATACCATAAGAGACATTTCATCTAGTTAGGAAGTTTAGCCTAATACACTCAGGTTCACATGAGGCTTGGAATTCTATGAATGCACGTGGAGAAATATTAATATATGACCTTCAAATTTTGTCACCTCTGTTTAACCTAAAAGCCTTTTTCTTAAGGCTGTCTTTTATCATTTTCTCCTGGCACTCATCCTGTTTATCGCATTGTTTATTATTGATATGAACACTGAAGTATTTTAGCTAATTTCTAATTTAATGCATGTTCTCAAGTGCTAAATGTGTTTTTTGTTTAGAGTTTGTACGTGCCCTGCTCCATCTGTGACATTAATGCTCACCGGACTGAATACCAAAAAGGCAACAGAGTACATGCTGTGTTCTCTGGTACTCTGTTGAGATAGGCTCTTTCCATAGGCTCGCCGCATACCAAATAAAACAACCTCACTACCATTAAGTTAAAATAAAAAAGGACCAGGCAAATACAACTTGTATAAAACCTATACAACTTTATTTAACTTATGGACATTTATATAACCTACTAATTAAATTTTATTTTACATCATATGTCTTTTGATGTAGAAAAGGGTTTTCTCTCTATTTAATTTCTTTCTGTGTGCTAATCTAGAACTCCGAACATTGAAGTGATTCCCCATGCACAATCTCTGGTATGAGGACTACTGATTTTAGAACAAATGTTCTATCACAAACTGCTATTATGGTAAATTTGAATTGATTTTAAAAGGAATGTTATAGTTATTGTCACTTATTTTAACTATTATATAGATAAAAATACCCAAGTAGTACAAAGTAATTTCAGAAAGAGATAAAATATAGATGAGAAATAAATATTTTAAATAAAAATTATATGAAATCCTACCTCTAAGCCACTATTTTGTAAGTTATAGTCTTGGAGAATGGAATACCATCTGTTGATTTTCTAGTACATTCAGCGGTAATGGTAGTCATCGTGACCTTCTACTGATGGCTTACCGTATCCAGACTGTGTTGTCAGAGCTGCATGTGTGTGAATGTGTCTTGTCTTCATGACAATTATATGGGGCAGATTCAGTAATTACCCAGTGTTATAAATGAAGAGACCCATTTACAGAGATAATTAGTAATGGACTCACTCTCACAGAGTTAGGGATTATTAAACCAGGCTTTACCATACTAGCTTTTATGAATAAATTAGTAAAGTTAAATGTCCACAGTTTCTTCTTCCAGATCCAAATTCTTGTTTTTAATTAAAGTCTATCATAAGTAACTTATTTTATTCTTACATTAAGTATAATTTTTCCAAAAAAATATAATATTTGTAATCTGATTTCACAGACTAAATATAAGTCTTCTAATAAGTATTTCAGAAAATATACACAGATATTATTTTTCCCAAGTTCTTTTATGCAGAGGAGGTCTTTTGATCTCCATATGCGGGTCACCTCTTAGCTGGATGTAGAAATTGAGAACTTTTACTCTTTCTTCCTTTAGTTGCTGGTTGCTCATGATAGAAAGGAGAAATCTGAGTCCAGCCTCAGCACAAAGGAAAGTGATTTTACCAAGTCTTTACACTATCCCTCTTACAAGGAACACAGAATCCTGTTATAGAGACATACTAGTTTAGGACCACCTCAATCAGTCTTGGTTTTGGACACATAAAACTTACCCAATGAAACCAGAATGCAAAGGATTTTAGCCAAGGTTTCTTCATTATTCATGGGGTATTCCTTCATAGGGCAAGTGCTGGGTTTCATTGAAATAAACTATTTGAAAAAATATATTTTAAAGCATTAGGCCACATTGTTAACAATATATATCTTTAGGATTTTTTGGCTGCCTTATTATTAAAATTAAAACTTGTAGCTATGCATAAAATTTCTGTTGGTTTTATCTCAACACATGTTCAAAAGAGCTGTAACTCACCAAACTTACATGGAAGGTCCCGGCCTTAGTAAGACTTTTAGAATGAACCATGCACAACTGTTGTTTTGTAAGTCAAAAATAGTTTGAGAGTTGGAGATTTCTTATGGTTTAATCTAATACGTTAAATGATCCTAAACTAGCTCTGGTGATGATGAAAGTTTGATACCAAAGGCACATATTATGAGTTTGTGCCAAACTGTTTCATGATTGAAGCTGAAGGAAAAAAATATAATTCTCAACTATGTATTTTATAATATGTGAATTTAAATATAGCTGGGCAAGCAAACTAACAAATTAGTTTTTATTATTAAACCACGTACAGTGTTTTCAAGTTGGCCTCATTTTTAAAATTCCCTTATTGAGAAAATGTAAGACTGTTTAAATTCAGAATGATCACGAATTTTCTTAACAATTGGGCATATATTGTATTTTGTTCTGTGAAGGTACATGTAAATTTGTGTCTTTATCTTTTAGACTCCATTATTTCACTGGCAGATGTTTAGATATTATGACTTAATTTTACATGGCATGAATCATTTCCATCTACAGGAGCAAGTTGTTTGTCAGCTAATGTATTCGTTCTTCCACGATAATTGTGATTTAAAAAAAATCATTTATTTGTTTGTTTGTTTGTTTGTTTGTTTGTTTGTTTAGTTCTTCTCTTCAGGAACATCAGTTTTCACAAGATGACTTCCATTGCTGTCCCTCATCTCTATCTCATCTCTGTCTCCTTCCTTCCTTCCCTCGCTCCCTCCTTCTTTCCTTCCACCTTTCTGTTTTTTATTCTGTGAACTTGAGTCTCCTTAAGTCTGTGTTCCACATCATTTGTTTGATTTTCTGTCATTTCAGTTCTGACTGTGAGTACTCAGTGTACTTTTCCACAGTCTGCACTGTGATCATGCGCTCTTGTTCGTTCTTCTCTTGAGTCAGCCACTGCCTTTGTCATGAGCCCGTTCTTTCATCATCCCATTTTTCAACCTATATATATTTTTAAGAACAAAGCAGTTTCTATCTGTAAATATCTTTTCTTTCCTAATATAATGGTTATTCCCAGCCATTTACAATTTACAATTACAATATACTTATTTTAAGGTAAGATTTTTTTTCCCCCTAATCTATGTTAAGGGGAGTAGAGGATTCTAGTCTGGTTCTGGAACATGCTACAGTGAGTGTCTGATTTTTAAATAGTTCTATTAACTCTAAATTTCTGTGTGCAGAGCTTACTTTTGCTGAAGTGTCTCTGTTTCTGTTGGAATACATGGGTGAAAATGTCTCCTATTAGTGCAGATCCAGGCTTTCTCATAGCTGGCCCTTTACTAGGTTTCAGAGTCTGTTAATCAACAAGGGCATGGAGAAGGTGGAAGAGTACATCGGGAGAAGGAGATTTCCAACAGGCTGGTTCACGTCCCTATTGCCCATCCAAACCATCAGCCCTTGCCCCATAATTTTCAGTTCTAATGCCTGCTTATACAGGAATGGTTCTCGTGCTTTCCCCACCATTTTCCCTTTACTTGGTTCCATCACATGACACATGCCAAGAATCAGATTCAGCATTAATAAATGTCTTCCCCACTCTATCATCTCTTTGGTGATCTGGGGAAGGTTCTAGGGGAAGAGTTTGGAGGTTTGCTCTTAATCCTGCTTTTTCAGAACATCCGGATATTTTTATGAATGAAGAAATACTAGAGTAGAGGGGTGCTTGGCTGACTCAGTCAGAAGAGCATGTGACTCTTGATCACAGGGTAGTGAGTTCAAGTACCAGGCTGGATGTAGACATTACTTAAGACATTACTTAAATAAATACAATTTTAAAAAAAGGAATATTTAAGTAGATTGATCAAGAGATTATAGTCTTTTACACACACACACACACACATACACAAGTTGGAGATAGCTTACTACCTGCAATTCCTCATGTCAGGAAATAGAAACTTTCTTAAATTTGGTACATCTTATCTACAAAAATGTAAAGCTGTCATCTTATATTAAAGACAAGCCCTCCTGGGATAATTTTATTCTTACCTTCAATTAGCAACTTCATTTTCATGCTGCAGAGAGGTATCAGGATGGTAACCAGAAACCAAATTTTCTGAATTATAGCATATGCCACTGGAGGACTGGCAGGCTGGCTGGGAGGGTGACATCTGTCACAGAAAGAAGCCCAAACACTCAGGATGGATATCATGAGTATTTTCTCAATATCAACTACTATCCAATCAGAAGCCATTTTCTCCTTGTCCTTTGGAAAATGATGGTGTGTATTTTCCTGTTTCAGAAACACCTGTTAAATTATCTTATTAATGCAATTCTCAATTTTGTAATGTAATACAATATGACTAGTGGGATGTTGTTCATGTTTTGGCCCAACATGAAACTTTAGTAGCTGAAAAAAAAATAGAAATAAAAATCATGTGTCAAAATAGGCTTCTTCAGAGTCCCTTAAAGGCTGACACAAATGAGATCTGTTAGAATTCTGGGAGTGGGAAACATTTGGTATTTTCTAAGCATTTCAGAAGTACAAGCACCTTGAAAATGACACTCAGTAACCACAAAAACAACAACAGAAGACACTAATAAAACTAATTACTTGTTATGAATCACCTAGCTGGATTTATTTGCACACATACTATGTGTCTAGGCTCTACAGGGATAGGGATGTGGTACACATTACAGGAACAAAGAGGAAATTTAAATGACGTTTTCTGCCTTCCAAAGCTTATGATACAGTTAGTAAAATAAAATATTTATTTGGGTTAACTAGTAAATAATGGGAGTTCCGTGGAAGGGTACTTGTACATGGTAAACACTAAATAAATATTTTAAAATAACACTTTATAGCTCTTGTAAGTGATTATACATTACCATGGTATATACTGCAAAACACTGTCAGAGTATCTAATTTCTACTGTTATCATAAACTTCAAGAAGAGAATTGTGTAGATTGATGTATTCAGAAAAAGACATCATGGAAAAAAATGGTTTGAACTAGGGCTTTGAAAGCCGAGCAAAATAATGATTTTAGTGGCAAAGGCAAACTGGTATGTTAGAAAAAATAGAATATGCTATTAAAAGACTAGAATACAGGCTCTTTCACTTATGAGCTGGTGTGCTATTATTGATTAATTTAGCTCTCTATCATGATACAGTTTCCTTATCTAAAAAAGTGACAGTAATAATGCCCAGGCCATTGGATTCTAGTGAGATTTTCATGAACATGTTTTTCATGAAAGTGCTTGGAAGACACAAAAATGATCAAGAAGCATTTCCTTAATCTGTCTTGTCAATCCACAAGACAGGTGTATGTGTGTGTGTGTGAGAGAGAGAGAGAAAGTGAGAGAAAGAGAGAGAGGAAGCATAGGAACCAAGGAGGAAATAAACAGTCATATATAAGAAGAAAACAGTCACCATTCTGTATTCAGTAGCACGAGTATCTCTGAAGGAAGAATTCTGGTCACTGGAAAATGTGAGCAGACATGGAGATGTTATGGGGAGGAGACTTTGACAGAGGAAAAGGGAGTTGATTTTGAGGGTATGGTAAGTTTGATCTCTACAGACCTGTTATATCCTAACCTGGTAGTTCTTTCTCACCCATCAAATCCCCCATAAGAAATACTTTTACAATGATCTGTCCTTCTTGAGCCTTGTATCTTCCCTTATCAAACACTGCTCCCTGGCAGGTATGCTGGCAGGCATTTGCTTTGCAGAGTGTGGTTAGGATGCTCTGCTCTTTCTTCGTGATTCCCTTGTGGACATCTTTCCCTGAACTTGAATAATAAGCCTTAGTCCATCGTATCTTCGTCCATGGCAATAGAGGTCAGCTTGGTTGTGGCATGATGGCAGAACTTGGAGAGTAACTTGGAGAGTATCTTTCTCATGTGTGTGGCACACATACAGACCTGCTTTTCTTTGTTTAAACTGACATTGTGCTTGTCGTCAAGCAGGTAGAGAGTCTTGGAGAGAAAAGGGAGAGAGGGAAAAAAGTACCCATTCTGTTGACATAAAAGATGAAAAAAAAAATCAGCCCCTGCTGTCCCTATAGCAGGCCCTGAAGTGGGGAAAGTGGTGGGAGAATTCTCTGAAGCTTTTACTTATTCTTGTTTTCCTCTATGCTTTTATAGGAGTTGGCTCGATCCATCTTTTCCATTCCTTCCTGTCAAAAATATTATTTTCATTTCTTCACTTCATTCTGCTCTCTTTGTCCCAGGTTTTCAATCTTAAATCCATCTTAAACTTTCAAAAAAAAAGAAAAAAGTTGAGCTTCTTGGATTTTCTAGTACCTCTGACATTTTAGTCTTGTTTTTGGCATTGCTTTTTCCTGGAATATTTCAGAAGAGAGCCAACATGTAAAGTTATTTGAACCTGACCTGTAGTCTGTAATATAAGAACTGAAGTGGAATTACATGTAGTAGGATCCAGGGGTAATGGACGGATAACCTTAGTCTCGTGTGGGTGAAGAGTTTCCTAGGCTTGGGGATATAGAGAGCTTCCTGTCTTCAAAGACCCAGTTGAAGACCAGATACCAGGGACAGAACCCAGAGGCTGGCATGGAGCTTTCCCAAATGACTCTTTTCTTTTCTCTAAATTTCCATAGCTCTTCTTTTTTACTTATCTTAGTACTTTCTTGTTATGGCAGAGTCCATGGATTTCTATACTCCTCTACCACCCACCCCATCCTCAACCCAACCGAGATAGCACCCTCTTTAAAGACAGGGGATTTGACACCCAGGTTTGTTACCCTCAGTGCATTTAGCACGTTGTCTATCACACAGTAGGTTCAAACATTCTTTAAATGAATGAATGAATCACAGTAATTGTAGTACAACCAAGTTAGGAATCAATGAAAGGTGAGGGGGAAATGCTTGAGCAGAAAGGAAATATGTACTGCCTCCTCCCCTAGGATACTTCCTTCTCTTCTCCTTGTAACTACAGCATCAGCAGTTTATTTCAGTTCAGGAAACACTTATTATGACAAGCTTTCTGGTAGGTTATGGGGAAACAAAAGAAAGCAAAATATGGTTCTTTCCAGAAGGCAGTTATAATCTTCGCAGTGCAACAGAAAAGGAAATACACAGAAAAAGTGTAACGTAAAACATGCATTGGAGAGACTTCCGAATGGTCTTTAGTAGTACAGAGAGGCATGGTCCATCTCTGGGTGAATGGTGAGAAAAGGACCCCCAGAACCAGATTTTAGGGATGAATATAAGTTTTTCAGATCCAAGAATAGAAAGATTGGTTATCTGATGACTGATAGCAACTGCCTATGTACCTGTATATGAGTGTGTGTATATCTATATGTGAGATGTGTGTGTGCATGACTAGATATGTACCTGTGAGAGATGTATGTTTTCATGCATGTGTATGAGTGTGTTTATGTGCATGATATGTCGTTGTGGGAGGAGTAATTGTGGGAGGAGGTGGTTGCGGTGGGCCGGTGATTGTGCTAGGGAGTGGGCAGCCTGTGCATTGGTAAGTTGTTTTCTCATCATTAACTCCCATGTGTAGAAATGGGAGGAAGCCCACGGAAGAGGTGATACTAAACAGGAAGTCAGGAAGCAGGGGCATTAGTTCCGGTTCTCTTACATGAAAGCAATGACTTCAGAAAAGACCTTCAGCTTCTCTGGGCTTTGTTTTCCAATCTGTTCAATGAAGGTGTCCAGCTAGACAATGGCAAACTGATGGCTGAAGCCATGGACTAAGATTGTACTTCCCTTAATGGTCAGGGGAGAGAGCAACATCTATGAAAACCTAAGTGGCTTGACCCGGCTGATAGGAGCACATGAGCTAGCCCTACAGCCTTGGCCATAGCACAGTTCATAGTCCACAGTTCTGGCTGTCATGCTAAATCTCATACAGAGATGGGCAAAGAAAATTTGACTAGGAAAGGTGGTACGGTTCCTGATATTTGTTGGCAGAATTTAAAGAGAAAAATTAAAGGACGAAATAAGACCAAAATAGTTTTTATGAAAACAGAATTGATTAAAAATTCTCTCAAGAGACTAGCTCATACTCTCTCATTAATAATATAGCTGTTATCTTTGATGTAGAGAGAGAAAGGATATGGTTAAAGACAAACCAGGATTTTGAGCATTCTAGGTACCAAATCCTTAGAGAAATGTTTGAGGGATTGTAGATGCTTAGTTGAGAAAAGAAAAATCTTGGAGGAACATGAGAATCATTTTCAAATTCTTTACTGGACTTCAGAATGAGGGAAGGAAGCCCATCAGTGTTATTTCAGGATCCAGGACAGAAAACACACATCAGTGTTATTTTGGAATCTGGGATATAGGCACTTGTTTGGAGAGTCTCTCTTGCTGGATGCTACGGCGCAAGGATTGGCACAACACCCACGCAGATCAGGGTGTCACTGATGACATACAGAGTCAGCAAAGTAGGTGGTGCAGAGTGACACAGATTTCATTAAATATACAGGAGAACAAAGGCTTTAGATTCACACAAATCTGACTTTGAATGCATTTTTCTCACTTACTGGCTGTGGCCCTGAGAATATTACTGTACTCTTTGAGGTTCCTCATCCTCAAAATGAGAATAACGCTTATCATTTGTAAGTACAAAGATTAAACGCAGTGATACATGTAAGGTTTTAATGAGTTCGACCCAAATAGGTACCCATGGAAAGGGTTGCTGTTATGATCATCATCTCATTGGAGCTTCTCCCAAACCCTTTCATATAAATATGATTGTGTCCCTTGTAGTAATGAGAAAACGGAGGGTCTTGGAGGCTGAAAAGATTGCCTAAAATTGCACAAGTTGTAAATGATGGGGTGGGAACACATACCCTCACCTGTCTCGTGATAGAACCCTGACCGGACAGGCCCCCATGCTGACTCTCAACTAGGGAAACACTTTTATTAGCAAGTAAGTCAAAACACGGTGTCTTCCTCTCATGGCCAGATGGGACACATATGTTGTCCTTTTCACTCTACCCAGCATAATGGATACTCTAGGATGTGTCTAACCTGGAATCTGTACCACAAGCTCCTGTTTCAGTGTTAACTCTCAGTTTGTGGATGTGCAAAACCGGGATTTGGTTATCGCTCCTTTTTCTCTTATCCAGTTGAACCAAGGACAAAACATTGAGTCTTAACAGGGCTTGATTCAAATGATCTCAAAAGTTCTTGGCCACCTAGTTCAGAACCACCTTCCCACTGACTCCACAACCCCCCATACACTGTGTCCTCCCCAAAGCTTTCTGTAACATTCAAATACCCCCAAAAGGGGAAAGCATAAGTTACTTGCCCTGGGTGGTGTCTTCCTCCATGGCAGAATTATGAAGCTGCACAGGAAGAGCCTTTTTCAGTGGGGAAAAGAATAAAGCATAACAATTTATAAATGATACTTCTTTTCAGTTTTATTTGCAAATTTCCAGATTTGACCAAGTACTTTCTAAGCCACTCAGTGTTTTGACTACAAGCAATTTTTTGTCTTTTTTTTCTCTATTCTCCCACTTGCACCTTGTATGTTTGTTGTCTCTCCCTCTCTCTCTCAGCCTGAAAATTCTGGTTCGCCTTGGTTTAGGGTACACGTCGTGGTTGATCACCGATAACCACATTCCCCGTTCTGAGGTGCTGGAACACTTCCTTAAAGCAGAGAGTGCATGGACTAACAATTATATTTCAAGCTGCATTTAATGTTGAAGTATGAGACAACAAATTGATCTTAGATTTCTTCAGTCAAGCGTGACCTCACCTCTGACTCTGGCAGAAGCTGCCTCGGTGCCAGAGCAGTAGTTGCACAGTCGTGAAACAAATAAAAGGAAAAAACAAAGCCTCGTCCTCCCTAAAACAAAGCAAAAGAGAAAAACTACCAACAATTTTTCTTTTCCCCTGCATTAGCAATACCTGCTTCTGGAAAGGCAGACTGGAAAACAGTAACTGAAACATCTCTGACAGCCTTCTATGCAAACCACCCGTTTTTGTGTATTTTTCCTCTTAGAGAACATGGGAATTCAGAGATGAATTTGCTTTAAAAACCTGGGGCTTTTCCTTGCAGAACAGAGAAATGGAAATATACAAATATTGGCCATTAAAAACATCTAGCAAGATGACTATTTAATGTTTAAGGATATATGTCGGTTATTTATTGAATCCCCATATGATAATAGCTGTTGAACAAAGGAGGAAAAAAGTACATGGCTCTGAGATCAAACATTTCACATTATTTCATTAATTCTTAGATGATTTCTCTGAGGTAAGCAAGTAGTATTCTTGCTTCATTAGAGGAAGAGAGAGGAATAAAAATCCGAAGAGAACTTGACAGGTCCAGAGTTACACAGTTCGTCATTGTTGAAACAGAGAACCAAATCTCATGATAAAAGAAGAGTTTATTTTAAAAGGAAGGAGAAGAAGAAAGGAGGGAAAAAAAAGAGAAAGATCAAACACAGCATTTTCTCTCAAGCTATCAATGGCACTATAAACATAATTTAAAAATATATGAAAGATCAGGGAAAATGACTTAAGTGGCAACAAATTAAAATGGTGAAGTTACATTTCAGATACCTGTGTTGTAAAATAAATATGGCTTCACTGGCAAAGTTTCTATTGTGAGATGTTTTCTGAGCCCTGAAATACTATCTCCGATCCAGAATTAGCAATGGAAATGCCCTTTATATTTTCGTTTTTAATATTAAAGTAAGTTAATTTAGAAAGTGGACTAAACAAAAAAATCCTTTGTCTCTACCTCAACACCAATGCTTATGACCAATTTTATTCTTAGAGAAAGCCAAATCAGACCTTCCGCAAAAGTTTAAAAATTTATGCGAATCACTCAGCCCTTGCAGCCTCGCTTCCCAAAACTACCTGCTATTCCAAGATTAGCTGCTGTGTGGCGTTAGTCCCCTTCAAATGAACATGCTCTTGCTTCCTCCAGAGCCTACTCGTTTGCCTTGTTGCTTGAAAATGGTTCTCTTTGCTGTCACTGTAACAAACGGTTCTAATTGCTGGGTTGACTGTTGCGGTGGAAACTGCAGCAGCCCGCAGTTGAAGGCTTTCGCTCTGCTTTGGTAATGACACGGGGAGCCAAACTGCTCCTTTCCTGAAGGAATAAAGAAGATAATCTTGAAAAAAAAAATAGTAATAAATAATAAATCATTTTAAAAGCAGCAGAAAACAAACACACTTTCTGAATGGTTATAGTCTAATCTAATTGTAATGCATTTTCCCTCATGAAGGGATGAAAGTTCTTGGATATGTTTTCGTATATTCTTGGTGGTGATGATGGTGGTGGTAGTGTTTGTTTTTGTCTGTGAAGTAATACATGGTAGGCAATAATTTGGAACTGTAAACTTTCCAATTTATTTTCATGGCAATCTGTGAGATGTGTCCCTGGAGGTAGGCAAACAATTGTAGTTTTAGAACTGAATTGGCCTTTCTCTCTCCTTTCTTACATTAGAAAGCATGCAATCTCATTTTCAGGAGGATTACAAAATTCCCAAAATCTAATAACGTGCCAGAGGAATATTCGATGGTCTAAGATGGTCCATGTGTTATTGAAGAAACACTCCATGATGGGAGAGGGAAAAACGAGAGCAGTTATTGTCAGATTTTACCACCATAACAGAATTCAGGTTACAAAAGGCAATCCCTAATTTGGGAATTTAATCAGATAGCAAGCACCAAGGACAGCAGCTGCTGTTACATTAGCTTGGATAAAATTATAGGGCCTATCAATTCTTATGCTTCAGGGCATAAGCTGATCAGCAGCTGAGGTCAGGAGGAAATTTCCCCAATGGCAAGCTTGCACAGTTATATCCATTATAAGAGATTTAACAACTACCCCCAAAACATCTGATGTGATTCATTACCAAACAAATACAAGCATAACATGTACACATACTGATACACAAGCATGTGCACACGAGGGACTAGATGGGCATGGAAGTGGGTACTGGTCTAAATGCCCAAGTCTTCGATGAGGTCATAATGGGCCAAAGGAAACCCACCTTCACTTAGTCTGCTCTGCTTCTAGATACCTTTTGTCTTAATTCTTTCGTCGTAACCTGTTGGTCCTATTTCTTCAGAGTCTCCTCTCATTAGATGTTCACATTTGTTTATGTGAACTCATTCTTCAGAAATAAGTGACAATAAATGGGACTGGTATTAGTTTTCTGTAACTGTATAACAAATTACTACAAACTTAGCAACCTTAAATAAAACAAAAGTATTATTTCACTATTTCTCTGGGTCAGAATCTTGATATGGGCTGACCGGATCCTCTGCTCAGGGTCTCACTAGGTAGAAATCAAGGTGTCGGCTGGGACTCTGCCTGCTACCTGAGGTCATCTGCCAGGGTTCATCTTCTAAGTTCACTAGTTATTGGGAAACTTAATTTCCTTGTGGTGGTAGGATTGAGGTCTCTGTTTTCTTGCTGCCTGTCTGCCCGCTAAGGATGACTCTCAGCTCCTAGAAGTCACACATGGCTCCTTGCCCCTTGGGCTCCAGAGACAATTCACAGCATGGATGTTTGCTTTCTTCCAGGCCAGAAGGAGTGTGTCTCTTTGACTTCTCCCTCTGTAATTGACCAGCACGGAGTCTTATAAAACATAACCTAATTAAGGGAGCAGGTACTTCGTCATATTCCCAAGTTCTTTCCTACCTCAAGAGGAGGAAATTATACAAAGTGTATATAACAGAGGGGGAATTTGGAAACCCTCTTAGAATTCTACCTAAGACAGGGCTCTAGTGAAAATAGGAAGGATCAATATTAATAGTGTAGGGCTACTTAATTTGGCTGACTCTATAAGGATTTTTTTTAACTATTAGGTGGCGTTAGTCATTAATCTATTCTGTTACATCTATTAGCAGTTGTCCACTAGGGAAGGACAGATCCTTGGCATGTTTGTTATTTTAACTATATACATAAAATTTTAGAATGGAAATTAGAAGTCATCTTCAATAATTTTATGTGGCATATAGAGAAACTGAGACTCAATAAAATTAGCTAGAATGGCTACATTGGCTTTGTCATTTAAAGCCAGGATGAGAGTATAGTTTTCCAGATTCCTAAATAAATTACACAAAATTTAACTCCAGTGTAATGAGTTACCACCAGGGTCTTTGCCCACTTGGGAGTATTTACTCTCAGTCCTATAAATTTCCAGTGCCCCAGATCTTTGTGCATTCTCACCCAACAAAACTACTTCTTTCAAGTGATAATAAACATACACTAAGGTACCAGACTGATTACATTTTTCTGAATTAAAATGATAGTATCATTTTCACAGAAATAAATGCATTAAAAGGAGAAATGTTACTGTTAAGGTAGAGTTTAATATTAGAGCCAGAGGGAAAAAGGTAGAAGTGTGTGAATGTGTGTGTGTGTGTGTGTGTGTGTGTGTGTGTGTGTGTATCCACATGTGTACTGTGTGCGCATGTGTAATAATTTGCCCTGTTGTTTGTAATAGCAAAGAAGATGATTGTTTGCGGTCCATTAGCCAACAAGAGTATGACTTAAAATGGGAAAGTAAAGAACTTTTCTTTGTGCATTTAATTGTACAGTGTGGTTTTCCATTTTCTTAAAATCTTACATGATCAACTTTCCTGTAAACTAACTTCTTATCGTTTCATGGATAACTACCAGTTTAGGGGACTCATTACAGCTCTATTGCTGAACAACTGTCAAAGCAGAGGCCCTCAAAGCAGGAAGTGCTCTGGTCAGAGTATCTTGGAGTCTGTAAATAAAATGCTGAAATCTATCCTACTTTCAGTAGAAGTAATAAAAATCCAGGGTGGCCCTGCCAGTTTCAACATCAAGACAGAGTTTTGCACAATGCTCTCTTTTTGGGTGCCGGTAATAAATGAAATTTTTGATTAAATAAGCATCTGCCAGTGATTGAGAACAGGAGCAGGCAATGTTAGAGGCTGTGTTTGTGAAAGCCACCGCTGAAGATGGAACTTCTCAAGATGTATTTTCATTAAACAGGTGGATGTGGGTGTTTGTGTCTGTTATTTCAGCAAAGACCGCAATCCACATGATAGTCATTGTAGCTGAACTGAATGAGAAGGAGAAGAAACATGGTACCTAAAGATCTTTATTAAGAAATGTATTTCTGGAAGGGAGGGAGGGAGGGAGAAAAGGAAGGAAGGAAGGAAGGAAGGAAGGAAGGAAGGAAGGAAAGAAAGAAAGGAGGAAGGAAGGAAAGAAAGAAGGTACTACTGTGGCTTCTGTGGCTTGGGTGGTACTGTTATGTGGTCTGCAAATTCCACCAAGTTAGTTTCTTGAATATATATTTTCCTCTGCCTAAAATATATCATAGCCTTAAGAAAAGAGTGCATCAAACTTTGTTATGTGTTCAGCATGAATTCATCATCTTCATATTAGACAGAAAAGGCTGTCATCTGCATTTGAGCTATGAGGAACTATTCTCATATTTACTAAGAAATGTCACTATTTTAAACAAAATATTATCTTAACCTGAGGATGAACCATTTTCTCATCCAGTATCCATACTGTCCTACACTTTCAAGCATCTTGACTACACTATTATGAAAGACTTTTCTTTAGAAATACCATCTTCCCAGTCCTCTGGTCCACTTAGCCAAATCTCACCAGACCTTTCACTAGGAGAAAGTCTGCATTTTGCCTTTCATGTAAAATTTTTCCTAACTATTGAGCTCACAATGATTCTTCTACTTTCTGAACTCATGGAGCCTATGTCTGGGGGTATATATTTTAAGCTGTTATTATGTTTTGCCTTTGCTTCCTTCATGTAAGTCTTATTTCAAAAAAGATTGCAAAATTCATTGAAAGTGGGAACTTTGCCTCCCAAGTTTTTAGTACCTCTTTACAAGGCCTAGCATAATGTTAAGGAGAATAAAGACTTGGAGGAATGGAAAATGAAATCAAAATAGAAACAAATTATTTTAAGTGGCCTTTGACCTTTTCATAATTGGGATAGTGATTATTGTTGTCACTCTTTATTTGTTTGTTTGTTACTGTTGTTTCTGTTGGACTTGTTAGCTTGCTTGTTTGGTTTTTGCTTTGCTCAGTGTACATGCCTAGATTTGCTTAGCATCGCCAACTTGACCTAAATTTGATAACAGTTCATTAATTACCATACCATTTTTGATAGAGCAGATCACACAATATTTAAAAGCAAAAGCAAAACCGAAAAATGTGGAGAGATCTAAGAGGCTACATGCCTACTGACTTCACGTGGCTCTGAAATCGAACTCTTGACTCTTCTCTAAGACTTAATAACTCAGAGTTTGCATATTTATTCCTAAGAGTTTCCTGTAGATCAGCAGGTAGTCAACATAATCATATTTTAAAACTAACTGAGGAATTCAGAATATAAAGGGATTCTATTGTCAGTTCTCTCTGAAGTGAATAATCATCTCCTAATATTTTGTTATCCTAATTTTTGTTCTAGGATGTCACTTGCCGGGCTAATTAAGGCAAGCACACCTGTAAAATGCAGCCGACTGGATGTGGTTTCATTTGCGCTGTTTTCCAGCATGCTAGCAACCAATAGCTTGGCCAGATCTCTAGTCACATACACCTTAAGTTTTAATGGTTACCATAGCAATGAAAAAAGGCATTACAAAATGCACAAGCTGTTAACATGTTGCAGAAGCCAAAAGAAAGAGCTAAGAATAAACTTCTGCAAAATCGCACCACATTTAAGGAAAACTGCTGTTAAACCAACATCATGTCCCAGTCAAATAGCTCATTAATCTGAAGCCGGGGCTGCGTACTCCTCCCTTGGAGCTCTCCGTCAGCTGGGGCCGGGCCATCTCCCTGTGAGAATATACGTGAGTGTGTCAGAATGAGCAGGGTGTGTGTGTGTGTGTGGAGCTGGCAGGGACAGAGACACAGAGAAAGAGAATAAATAGGCTGCAAACTGAGTCTCAGCTCCTTCATCAACAAGAAAGAAAACCTTCATGTTTTCTAACAGATGACAGACAAGAGAATTTAAATGAATCTAATTTAGATAAATCTAAATTTTATTCAGTGAGTAAATCATTATAAACATAGACAGATAAGGTGCACGTTCTATTTGCTTTAGGTTTTTCAGCCACAACCCAGATATTTGGGCTGCAAGGAGATACAATATGAACACCCATATAGTCCCCTGCCAGCGAGGAAGTGTTGCTCAGTGAGTGGAAAGTGTTTTCTCAGTGATGTAGTTTCCAGAATAAAGAAGGAAGAGAAAGAGGGTCCTTGGTTTGGGAATACGACACCACTAAAGAAGACAAGGAATAAGGTACAAGCTTTCATATTTAAAGGGGTGTCGATTCTAGAATAAACAGACCACTGGGCAGAGAGGTGGAACTCCTGTTTACTGATTAGGCAGATAGGCAGTGGGGGAGTTAATGTGAGATGACGCCTCAAATATGATACGGAAATGCAAGGCTGATTCATGTGGCTTAGATGTGTATTGTTTCCGGATTTGTGGTTTCCAAGGAGGGAGGTCACACAGGGTGGAGGGCAGACTACCATTCTGTATTAACCAGCAGACTCTCGTAGGCCCCGCCCTGGGGATAGCCTTCCTCATACCCATTTCTCTTGAGGTAGAACTCTCATTGTTTCCCCACGCTGCTCTGCTCACACTCTGGAGTGTCCCTATGTTGTGCTGTCTGCTGCCCCTGCTCAATTCTCTGCTGTCTGCCTGTCTGGGCCCTTTGTCCAGGCCTTCCTGGAGGCTTTCCTGGAGGCTTTCCTCCAGGAAGGCCTGTCTCCACACCGTGAACCACATCTCGTCTTCCCCTTGCCTTCCAAATCCTAATACATACTTGATAGTGTCCACTTTCAGCTCTGTGCTTGATTATAAACTATTCTCCCTTGTCACCACTCGTGGAAGGCTTTAAAGGTCCAACCAAATTCATGATTTAACTATCAGGCCTTCCTCAACAACCCTGATGTCGCATATGTTTCAGCCTATTACTGTAGACACTGAGCAAGGTCAGTGCCCTAAAATATCTTCTTTCTTCTCTTTGTTGTTTTAAATTTTACTTCCTCAGTTAAATTTTAGAGTCATTTGGGACTGGGATTTCATTCTATTTTTTTGCAATATTCACTATACCTAAAACACTTTGGTGCTTCTACTGAGTACCCAATAAATGCTCAATGTTGACTTGTTTTTTTTTTTTCCCTAAAAGCCATGTTTTCTAGCATCACAGCACGTCTTGAAATTGTTGTTTGAGACATGTTGTAAACTCAAAGACTCAAGTTATAGACACAGAGTAAATCAAGGTTTGAAACTCAAACAATAATAAAATTATCTAATTTTTGCCAACAATTCATAGAGCTATAGAGCTGGAAGGAACGTAAGATGTCAACTACTCCAAACTCACTTCTCTTTCAAAGTAAAGATCATGAGGCACAGTAAGGTGGCCTAAGATCACATATATAGTTACTTGGCTAAGAGTACAAGTTGAGTCCCTTGAGTCTCCCTCATGAATTTTTCTCCAATGCCCTGCTGCTCACCATCATGGCATACTGATATCTATGGGTTGCCCTATAAAGAGAGTTTAATATTCAATAGATACAGCACTGTGTATTTACTCCCCAGGATATATTTCCTTATCTGTTTTAAACTTTCCTGGCAAGGAAACAGAGGACAATTTTGCCTAACTTATCTCTCCAGTTGATAATATAGCCCAAACCAACTTATTCTCATATGATACTCAGTTATTGGTTAATCCAGATTTGCTTTAAACCAAACACTATGTTAAGTCTGTAGGATACTAAATAAAGTTACACCCCATCTGTGCCCTCAAGAAGCTTTGTGGTCCAGTAGGGGAGAGGTCGAATAAAAAATGCTAATGAAGTAGCAAGACTTCTGCAAAAGATCATAGGAAGAGATGTTTTCTGAAGGAAGTACCAAGTACTAGAAGATGATGGGCAGATAGAGCCTGAAGGTAAAGCATTCCTCAGGGTGGACTCAGCACGTGCAGAGAGCCAGAGGTTAAGAGGAACAGTTTGAAAACTTGCGATTGAATTTAGTTTAGTTCATGTACTAGGCTGAGAGAAAAGGTGGAGTCAAGAGGCAGGAAACAGGCCATGGGAAGATTTGTGGTCAAGGTCGTGGCATTTCAGCCTTGAAATTATTCAGTGTGGAAACAGAGCAGTGATGTAATTATATTAAGAAATACTTTTGATGGCATTGCAAAAGAAGGCATTATCAAAAGAAAATTCACCGAGCTTTAACTGATAGGAATATTTTATTGAACGGCAAACTGGTCACAAATGGGGAGACTTCAGACTGAAAGTAGTTGGAAGCTCTGCTCAGCAGTTACAGCTCACTTCAGAAAGTGTAAGTGAAGGAGTACATTTTTTTTATTGTGATTGGTTACTAGAAACTTTTGTATTCCTTTTCACTGCGTAAGCTTACTTGGTTGTAGCTGATTGGCTGGGAAGCTTAAAGGTCACACTGACATGAAAAAAGGTTAAGTTTTGTTTAAGGTCAGAGTCAGCATTTGAGGAGATGAGGACAGTTTTAAATTTTGCTTACCTAACTGTGATTGTTTGGTCTAGGGGTATATTCAAGTCATGGCCTCCTTTTTGGCCAACCTATAACAGTAGATATGGGCTCAGCAGACAGAAAGAAGAATTTGCAGTCTATTATAGTAACCTAAATGAGATATTATGAATCTGAGTCAATGTAGAAGCATTGGAAATGGAGACGAGGGGATAAAAAGTCAAATATTTATCAAAATAAAGAGTCTACCAAAAAGAAGGAGCTGAAGAAGAATTTCAAGTTGACACCCAGGGGTCTGGTTTGTGTCACTCTGAATGGTGGTACCGTTTCCTGAGAGAGCAACACAGAAATAGAAGCGACTTGGAGGATGGATGTCATGAAGTTCATTTTGGACTTGCGGGTTTTGATGTGCCCATGAGAGGCTTCCAAAAGGGATTAGACACCAGAACTTGGAACTCAGGAAAAAGGGTAAGGCTAGAACACAGACATCTGTGCCGTCCAGATGGAGATGATGATGCACTGACTCACCATGGCAATGGCTCTGCCCCTCAGACTAATCAGAGACAAATTCCTGGGGAAAGCAGAGTATGTTTTGGTGTAGTCCCATATCACATAACAGTGTGCTTCTTCTTGACCCTGGCCTCTTACGTAGGCTCCCTGTCTCCCACCCACTTACTTCATCCTGTATATTTTTTTCTGAACTTAGGTTTTTAGAAACTTCATATGTAACTTTGCTCCCTATCCGTCCCTCCCAGGGACCCTAGAAGATTAAAAAGTCTTCCAGAAAAAGGGATAAATTTCTAATGATATAATTTCATGAAAGAAATTAGTTCCTTTGCAGGTTAATGTAGGCAATAATAGCTGCTATTTATAGGAAGCCTAGGATGAAATTCGGACATTCTGCAGAGGTAGATCTCAGTCCAATATGCATTAAGAGAAATAGCTGATGTTTCTAACAGCACTTACTATATACTAGAAACTGCCTAAGAACTTCACATAATCACTTAGTCCTCATCATAGACCTTAGCTCCTGTAATTTTCCAATTTACAGATGAGGATAAATGGGTTACAAAACAGTTGAGTGACTTGGAGAAAGTCTGAAGGTATAGGAGCTACACTCAGTGCTAGAGAGTCTAATATATAATGCTGTGTTACTAAGCAATGAACAATTTCATAATTGAATTAACACATAAATGTTTATAAAAGTAATGTTATATAGCAAAGACAAGACAGAGAAGCCAACTCAGTATTTCTTGACCTGTAAATCATTTAACTATTGTACTTTTGGTGCATGAGTTAAAGACATTTTGGCATGAGTAGGGGAACGGAGAAGGGATTTTTACATTCACTATATTCAAATAACTTAGAAATATAATATGCTAAATAAAGTGAGAAAGTGAGGACTGAAGAAAACATTACTCCAGTGTTAATACCAAAGGACAACATAGAAGAAAGAGTATGAACTTGGAACTTGACCAACTGAGCTTTAGTTTCTTTTTCTTCTTATTCTTCTTCCCCTCCCTCCCCCGCAGTGTATCTGTGGAATAACCTAGGGCAATTTATTTTAGGTCTCAGAGACTCTTGACTTCTTCACCTGTAAAATGGGAATAATATTGCCTAGTTCACGGAGTAGTTAGGTGAAGATGGTGTGACATGATTTATCTTAAAACTCTAGCTCATAGCTGACAAATAGTAAACTTCCTATATATACCTGCTATTACTATTATCCACATTAACCCAATAAAAAAACTGAGAGACAAATGTAATTTGTCAGATTATAATCACATATTCATGCATATTTTATTTTATCATCAAAACAT
The DNA here is from genome assembly GCA_002007465.1 of Ailurus styani. Classification (NCBI taxonomy): domain Eukaryota; kingdom Metazoa; phylum Chordata; class Mammalia; order Carnivora; family Ailuridae; genus Ailurus; species Ailurus styani. The sequence continues at coordinate 219,905 of LNAC01000388.1, read as the reverse complement.
CCCTGGGCAAAACAAAGAGTAGGCATGTTACTTGACAAATGAGGCAATTGAGGTTCAGAGAGATTAAATTAATATCTCAAAGTTCCAAAGCTAGTAGTTTGCAAAAAATTACTACCTTAGGTCTCTACAATATGATGCAAAACAATCATTTTGCCTATCTTCTGCCACACGACAACATTGCCCTTAAACTCAAGTAATTTGACAGTCGCCCTCAGGGTTATTGGCACGTGAAGAGAGACCATGACAGTCAAGTTTCTGGAACATCTGTGCCAGGACCCACAGCTCTTTGTCCTCCCACTTCCCCTGCTATGTTTACAAGTCTACTCCATGAAATAGCATGATTTATTCTTACTTAGAAGGCAGACTACAGCAGATGGATTTTGCCTTGGAGGTCTCCTACATCAAGCACTGACTCATCCTAGCCCTAATCATTTGTAAAATCTGGTAAGATCACAGCCCAAAGAGGTATGGTCAGTGTCCAAGTTGGCCACTGGGCCAGATTCCTTTGTCCACTGGAAGCAATCCCCTGGGATGTCCTCATAGCCCACCAATGGCCCATCCCACACCATTCTTCCCACGTCCACATCTCAGCTTCAAGGGGAAGGCTCCCATAAAAAGCTTTAACCACTCTGCTCCTTTTCCTCAGGCAGAGGCAGTGAGCGCTCTCAGGCTGCTTTCAGCCTCCCAAATAAGTGAAATGTTTGACATGAAACCATATGTTTTTTGGCAACTTTGTTTAATCCACATTTTAAAGGGAAAATTGAAACTCCACAAGGTGCGAAAGAGATTAGTGGAACGTTTCAGTATCTGGTGGAAAGCAGACCGTGTTCCCTCCTCCTTCTGTTCTCTTTTCCTTTTCCTTCATATGCAGATATTTGCTTTATAAAAGCTGCCATAGAAATGAATCTTTTAATTAAGAATCTGAGCCACCTAACTGCAGAACAGAGAGAAATATCAAATGACACAGGATGTAGGAGCCATCTGTAAGACAGATATGGCACATGTCTTCTCAAGAAGGATCACCACTCTCTGAAGTCATGTGCAGGTCGCAGAATCAAGGGCTCTAGGATTAAACAAATTTGATTTCTAAAGAGTTTACAGTTCTTACCACAAGATAAAGAAGTGACTCCCCCAGGAAGAAAGTTATTTTGTCGGGATTTGCTTATCATATTAGAGAATGCAGAGTCACATAGGCAGTTGTTTTCAAGAACCACTTTTCAGAAGTTCTGACTGGACTGGTTTTAAAGACTTACAAATTTGGGCTCCATCCAGTTCAACTGAAAAATCCATGCAGATGTCCCTTGTATAGGGCAAGTTTGGAAGGACTTAAGGGTACAAATGGGGGTACCAGTAATGTGAGGAGAAAAGGAGAGGATGGAGGGAAAATCATCCATTTCTTTACCCTCCCCAAATACATTGGTCCCACATATACTATGACCTTACTACCCCAACAAAGATCTTGCCCAACTGGGGAGGGGGTGGCAGAAAGCTAATACCATAGACCTATAGCCAGTTTTCCTAGTAAGTCACTGGATTGAAACACAAGCCCTAAAATGAGTTTCCACTATACATAGCTAAAACTCCACTGGTTCTGGAAATAGTTTTGTGTTTAGAATAAATCGTGCAACTGTTATTACATTTGCACTTTTTTTTACAATTAAGCAATAATTTGGGAAGCATCAGGATGATTTGGAAGCCAGTATTGAGAACATAGATCTGGAGCAAGATTGTGGGAATTCAAATCTGAGAGTCCCCTCAACCTCCCCACGCCCAAAACACACACATTTATGTGACCCTGAACAAGTAATTAAACCTCTGTTTCCATATTTTTAAATAGGTGTAATAATTTAAAAAATCTTCCATCTGCTAATATTGTGATGATTAAAAGAATTAATACAAGTAAAAGCGGTCAGAATATTCATCACATAAATTAAATGGATAATAAATCCTAGGTAATTCTGTTATTATTTAAAGGTTTCAAACTGGGTTTTCTTGCATTTTTTATTGTAAAATATATGTAACATGAAACTCACTGTTTTAACTACTTTCAAGTGTGCAGTTCAGTGACATTAAGTATATCCACAGTGCTGTGCGAACATCAACACTATATATTTATAGAACTTTTTCATCATCCCAAAGAGAAACATTATACCCATTAAACAGTAACTCCCAATTTCCCTCTCCCACTAAACAGTAATCTCTGTTTTACCTCGGTTCTCTACGCATTTGTCTATATGAGGGACCTCATATAACTGGAGTCATGCATGTGTCCTTTTATGTCTGTATTTTGCATAATCGTTTCAGTGGTCCTGGGGTTGTAGCATTTATCAGAATTTCATTTCTTTATATAGCTGAATCATATTTCATTATATGTATATACTACATTTAGTTTTCCCATTCATCTATTAATGGACATTTAGGGTTTTCTACCTTTTGGACCTTATGAAAAATATCTTGTGAAAAATTGATAAACAAATACCAGTTTTGACCCCTTTTTTCAGTTCCTTTTGATATGTACCTAGGAGTGGAATTACTGGATCTTAATATAATTCTGTTTAACTTTTTGAGGAAGACTAAACTATTTTCCATAGCAGGTATGCCACCAGCAATGTATAAGGGTTCTAATTTATCCATATCCTTATTAACACTTGTGATTTTTCATTTTTTTATAATAGACATTTTAATATGTAAGAAATGGCATCTTGTGGTTTTGATTTGTATCTCCCTAGTGACTAAAAATACTGAACACATTTTCAGGTGCTTATTGGACATTTGCGTATCTTCTTTGGATACATGCCTATTCAAGTTCTTTGTTCGCTTTTAAATTGGTTTGTTTTGTTGTTGTTGTTGAGTTGTACAGATTCTTTATATATGCTGATATTAATGTCATCAGGTATATGATTTGCAAATATTTTCTCCCATTCAGTGGGTTGTCCTTTTACTCTTTCAGTAGTGTCCTTTGAGGCACACAAAAAAATTAACTTTGCTGAAGTTCAATTATCTCTTCTTTTGTTCTCTGTGCCTTTGGTATGCTATCCAATAAATCACTGCCAAACCTAATGCCATGAAATATTTCCCGTCTGTTTTCTTCTAAAAGTTTTAGGTCTTATATTTAGGTCTTTGAGTCATTTTGAGTTTTGGTGTTTTTGGTTTGTTTGTTTATTTGTTTGTTTTGCTGTGGTTTCAGGTAAGGATCCAATCATTCTTTCGCTTTGGATATCCAGTTACTCCAGCACCATTAGTTGAAAACAAAGTCCCTTTTCCACTGAATAGTTTTGGTATCGTTGTCAAAAATCAATTGACCATATATCCAGGTTTACTTCTGAGTCTTCTATTCTAGTCCACTAATCTATATGTCTGTCTTTATGTCAGTACAACACTGTTTTGATTACAATAGTTTTGTAGTAAGTTTTGAATATAGGAAGTGTAATTTCTCCAACTGTGTCCTTCTTTTTCAAGATTATTTTCATTATTTGGAATACCTTTAGATTCCAAATGAATTTTACTGTCTTTCTACCTACAAAGCCAGCAACAGCGAGTAAAGTGCTTCTCAAGCTGCTGTCTCTCTGGTTCTCTCTCCTGCCTTCCTCTTCCACTTATAAGGATCCCTGGGATTACATTGGGCCCTCTGTCATAATCTAGAATAATCCATCTCAAGGCAAGATAATTAGCAACCTCAATTCCATCTGAAATTGCAACCCGCCCCCTGCCGCCCACCACCCTGCCCATCCTTTGTTATGTAGCCTGATTTCACGTTCAGATTCAGGGGATTAGGACATGGACATCTTTGGGGAACATTTTTGTATCTATCACCAACATTAAACATATATAAAGACATATAATATATTTACATTTTAGAGCTAAGAAAGAGCCTTGGCCAAATTCTTTCATTTACAAAGAAACTAAGGATAAGAGAAAGGAGGTCACTTTACTAAGCCTGTCCTCCTAGACAACCCCATTAAATATTATCTCCAGAAACTACTAAACAAGTAGGTCTCCTCTCATTTCCCAGCCTCTTAAACAACAGCAGAATCTCATCTTTTATATTCAGAGGTCCAACTGCAGCTATGATCTTTTAAAATTTCTATCATTTATATACACCTATCATATTGTTTAATTCCTGATAGTCTCACTGATAATTTTTAAAATACTGAGAAAAAAAACCCCAGAAAATAAGTCAAAAGTAAGTCAAATTCTGCAGTATTCTACAAGGAATCCCACAAGGATCCTAAGATACATGATTGTCAGATGTGTTTGTCTGCTTATCAATTCTCAGTAGAAATGGGTAACTTTCCACTAATAAGGACATCCCAGTCCTACTGGTCTCCCACCTGAGCAGGGGATACACAGAGCATTTTAATCTTGCTCATTCACAGTAACAAAGAAATATTCCTTCGTTTCCTCTTTAAGGCCTCTTTTATTCTCTCTGTTTTGACTCTCGTTTTCAGGAAAAGCATGTTGATTCTGACAAATGACAGTAATTACAAAATCTACAAATCACATATAGAAATAGACACATTGTTTTAACTCACTTTTCCTGCATTGCAGATAGTCTGAAAGCACTCAAAATATATTGAATGGAAGTTTAAGGCTATCAAAATTAAATGATAATTGCATTATTTTCTTCTTAAGATAAATGTAATTGAAGAGCTATAAGTGTGTTCTTTATTTTAAAATATGATGGGGCCATTTTGGACCCCACAGTAGAGTGAACACACTAGAAAATATGAATCACTTTGGAACTTAAAGTTTAGAACAACATGAACCTCCTTTATCAGAAATTGGCAAGTGTGCAGAACCACGGTTGATGGTATCACATTAGTCAACCAATATGATATGTTTGCTCAGGAGTTTGGAGACAGTGACTATGACTACTTGCTTGAGTTTTTGAAAACCAAAATGATAGAACATTAAAGTTGAAAAGAAATTTAGAGTATTTCAAATGCAGTTCTCATATTTTATAAGTGAAGAAATTGAAGCTCCCCTAATTCAGGTGGCATACATAATATTTTGAATTTAGTATGTGTTGGAGTATGGATATCTGTTAGATTAAGATTTGAATACTTTTTATCATATACCTACCCAAAGCTAGCATGTGCTCACACATTTGGTTCAAAGCACATTTGATGATCTTCTACTAATTCCCATACTATGGTCAGTTCTCTGCTAAGAGGAATATCCTGTTCTTGTCCTTAGTGAATTTAGAATCTAACTCAAGAAACAAAACAAACTTAAAATGAAAATAATACCAGGCACTCGACAGTGGGAAGCATGAGGCAATTTTCTTTCTGAACTTTCTACAAAGTTCAGAACTTTGTACTTACCAAGAATATTTCATTATCCTCATAACTCTGATTCCATCTTTTCCATTGTTTCCATAATTATCTTTCCAATGTTTCCAGGATTATTTTCCCAAAATTTGTATCTGACCAAGTTTTGTCCAGTTTGTAGTTGTGCATGGTTTCCAGCACATGTCAGGCCCTCTGCCTGCTGCTTTCCTACCATGCTTTCCATGCACTCCTGCTTGGCCATCTCATACCATTCATTGTTCCCTACCTGGGTTACACCACTGCATTTTTCTGGGTTTTTGTCCATGTTAATTACAGAGCTAGAGCTTCAGACTAACAGATTATGTGAGTTGGAGAAATCTCCCTCAGATGTCTTGTTTTCAGCCTTTGAGTCTGGAAAATGGTGTTTAATTGCATGTTCTTTAAGGGTTTTTCACACACAAACCTTCCAAGTCCCTATGATAAAGACTGGCACTTATAAGGATGCAGCACATAAGACATTTTTAGTCTTGGGGAAGACTTCATATATGAGATAAATAGAGAGAATGAAGGCATAAATTAGGAGATGTGTCATGCAACTACTTCATTTTTCAAAAGTAATTTTAAGATGGTCAAGAAATGGTCTTCACACATTCCAGAAGACTAAAATGCACTGATACCACAACTTTGTCTCCCCCCTTGAACTTTCAAAACCTGTCAGTGGTTGCCTGATTACATCTCCATTATGACATTTGCCAACATGCCCATAATGACCCAATATTTTATCCAGGGTACCACAGAGGGCGCAAGGTGGATAAGGTACCAGAAATATGATCAGAAAGTCCCTTACTGGGCTCATAAGTCCCATAGTCTTTATTTTGAGACTAGGAATGCTGAAGGAAATTCCTCAGCCTAATTAATACTTTTACCTGTGACACAGTCTTAGCATCTTTCCAATTTACACCTAAGGTTTGTAGCTCACAGCTTTAACAGTGTAAGGATACCCACACTTCAGCATTTTATAAAGCAATGTCCAACTCCAGTTCATCTCTATGAATTTTAAAACCCTGCCCATAATTCCACTGAGTCCTGCAGTACACTGTAATCAGTTTATTCAACCTACCATACAAAAATCTACTTAGTTATACATGAGTACATTTTATCAATTATTGATTTATGGATGCCGAAGGTATGTTCCAGTCAGCATTTATGCACTAGGGTTTTATCATCTCCAATGCAGTAACAATCTACTCTAGTGACACAGTTTCTACTGTTTAAAACTCCACCACTTTCATCTGATTACCCCATTAACCATTATGTTCCCCAGGTTGTAGAGATTTTAAGATAATTAAATGTCTCCCAACAGTTCCAGGCCTTTGTCCATGGACTCTTACTCTTGTTTGTGGTGAACTCAGTGAGAAGTAATTGTCAAAACTCTGGACCATGTGAGAGCAGATAGCAACTACCCTAACAAGCATAACCCCATGGGGAAGGGAGTCGCACTCACAGTTAGAGGGGATGTCCAGACTTTGGCTCCGCACACTATCTACTGACCTAAAATTCTTCATAGTACCCAGCTCTCCTCAACTTTTGTGATACATTTTCTTTCTGGGCAAGTTTGTGAATTTCCATGGATTCAACTTTCATTGAAAATTGGTGACTCTTAAATGTCTCTATATATTCTAGAGTGGTGCAAAACTCACCCAGTTAAAGCCATACTCTTTGTCTTCCCCTTCTATACATACCCCTTTAGCCTTACCATGTACCAGATCTCAAAAATCAAAGGGTCATATTTTGGAAATTTCTCTCAGTCAAGCACAGATCTCTCCTTTCTCTGTTTGGTTGTTGTTTGCTTGGACTCTGGTCAACTTGCGGAGATTCAGAAACATGAATCTGGAGCCAGTGGCCATCATGATACTACTTTGGTCAATTCACTTAAGTCCCTGGGCTCCCAACTTCCTTGTGTATAAAACAGAGAACATGAGTATTTGCCTTACAGAATTGTTTCAGGGATTTAAGGTATTAAGACACATAGCAGCCTTTGAATGTAGGGTTGCACATAAGCAAGCACTCACTAAAAATCGTATTTTACGTTCACTCTCTGAAATGTTTCCTAAACTCCCTAAAGTCAGTTTCTCCTATACACCAATCAACTCTTCTCACTGAAGTTAGTATAGTATTGCTAAAAGAAAGATGTTCAGCAACCTCCTCCTCACCACCACATACCTGATCTGTATTTCTCAGCTGTGGTTGATGTTCTCAGTGTTTTATCCAAAGTGCTTCACATTCTGACTTTGATACTCCACCCCCTATTCTTAGAACATACCTTGCTCCTCCACCCTTTTGCACTTTGCTCATGTTAGAGCTTATGTTGGAAATGATCACAGGATCCCTTCTTTGCCTCTCAAAACCCATCTTGTCTTTCAAGACCAAGTACAAGCATAACTTTCCTGAATCATGCCTTGACCCTTCTCTTAGTCAGAATTAATTTTTATCTTATTTAAACTTCCACAGCACTTTTAGCTCCCACTATTAGCACTTAACCACAATAGGAACTGAACTATGATTATTTGTTGACAATTCTGCTTCCCCTCTCTATTGTGACTTCCAGATCAAAATGCTAAAGATGGGGCGCCTGGGTGGCTGAGTGGGTTAAAGCCTCTGCCTTCAGCTCAGGTCATGATCTCAGGGTCCTGGGATCGAGGCCCGCATCGGGCTCCCTGCTCGGCGGGGAGCCTGCTTCCTCCTCTCTCTCTGCCTGTCTCTCTGCCTACTTGTGATCTGATCTCTCTCTCTGTGTCAAATAAATAAATAAAATCTTTTAAAAAAAATGCTAAGGATGCCATTCTACTCAAATAGGGTGACTTGCTCTTCCTGTCTAGCAGAGGACATTATACTTCCTGTATATGGAACTATATATGTTTTAGTTTCCATCTCTAATTTGCTATGTAACTAATTGAAAAATGTATCAGTATATTTTTTAGAACTTACTGAATAATAAGTTGAAATAATAGAAGCGTTCCCAAGGGAGTAAGAGAAGAAGTGTTTGCTGTAAGGTAAGAAAGGGTGGCAGAAAGAGGCAGTGATACACTACTGAAGATATATGGACTGTTTTCGGCTTTTTCCTAATTTCTACCTTTGAACTTAATTCTAAAATAAGAGAGTTTGTTACATTTAAAATACTTTTAAAAACTTTTGGATCTTAAAATAACCTTGTGATAAAGACTTGGCCAATACTATTCTCATTTAGCAGGTGGAGAAACTTGATTTCTAAGAAGGCAAGTGTCATGTGTAAATTGACCAAGCTAGAAAATTGATAGAAATTAGAACAGAACCAGGCTTGTGCCATAGTTCAGGTACCACATAGGTTGGTGCTCTATGGGCCCAAATACACACACAGAAGGAGAAAATGAAGACTCAGAATAAAGCATGTTCCTCCTCTACTTTTCTTCTAAGTTGATTTTTATGGACATCTTAAAGGAGAACACTGAAGTCCTCTTGCACTGTGTGTTCACAAAGCATTAAAACAGTATATTGAAAGGTGAAAAGGTCAATCAGCAAGCCTACTTTTATCATCTGCTAAATTATTTTGACTGTATTGACAGCTTACATGGAATAGAAGGGATTTTTTTCTAACAAATTATACTGATTCTTCACAACCCAACTTAAGTTCTATCTCAGCTATGAAAATTCTTCTGACTGCTGAGGCCAGCATTGACATTTCTCTCTTCTGAAATTGTGAGTAACAGGTTACAGTGAGAGTATCACAGTGAATAAAATAGAATTTCCATTGTTCCCTTATTTTCTAGTAATAAAATTATGATATTTTTGCTTAATAACTTAAAGTAATGAAACACCATTACATATATCATCTTGTTTACTTAACACAGCAATCAATAGGTGTTGTATAATGAAGAATTTATCTGGTTATTTATCCAGGTCCTTGGGAAGAAACTTTATTGGAATTTTGTAAGTGGCAGGGGTTTCTTGGTTATTCATATTGTGACCCTGAGGTCACACCTGAGTTTATGCTAACAAAATAATGTATGATGTGTTTCTACATAGTTTCAGGATGGAAGCCAGCCATGTTGGAGAAAACAACCATGTTATTAGAGTGTTGGGGCTTTCAGCCATGTGAAATCAATCCAACCTCTCAACCACCAAGGAGGGAAATAGGGGTGAAAACTGAGTTCGGTCACATGGCCAATAATTAAATCAATCACATCTGTGTAGGAAACACCAGTAAAAGCTCTGGACCCTACAACTCACACTGAGGTTTGGGTGAGCTTTCTGGTTTGTGAACACATTGCTGTGCTGGGAGGATGATATACCCCGATTCCATGGAAGGGGATGTGGAAGCTCCATATTCAGAACCATCCTGGACCTCACCCTGTGAATCTCTTCTTTTGGTTGGTCCTGATTTTAATCATTAATGATAAAACTATTATTACAAGTAATGGCATTTTGCTGAATTCTATGAGTTATGCTAGTAATTACTGAACCCCAGGTGGTAGTGGGAACTGCCGAATTTGTAGTCCGTTTGTCCGGGTTTGGGTGGCCTAGAAACCTGAGAATTTGTGATCACTGAGGTGAAGACAGACTTGGGCGTCTGCACTAACTCTAAATAGTGTCCAGAATTGCACTGCAGTATTACAATGGGGTGACAAACTATGAAAAAAATCAAAATAAGCTTTCTTTCACAGATACAGCAACTGATGACAAGAGAGTTTAGGTAATTTGCCTAAAACCAAACAGCAAGTAGGAGTGATTAATGCTAGACTTAATTATATGGCTTTTATTACTCTTATCTACATTATGCTCTCTGTCAATAATATATGCTAGCTTTACAGAAGTTAAGGGCAAGAATGTACAATCTGTCCCTTCATCTGTGTCCAACACAGTGACCAGCTTTTATTTGGACAAATACAATAATAATATAAATATTCTTATCAATTGAGTTCATGAACTTCTTAGTTAAAAGCTTCTGCACACAGAATCCTTATCATGACTAGGATTACATATAGGTCCAAAGGAATCATGTAAGTTGGAGGGGGAACAAGAGGAAATGGGTGTAAGTAATTGGCAAATGTGGGAGTAGTCGATTCCTGATTTGTAGCCAAAATAGGTTTTCTGGTGAGCTGAAAGACTTTTGAAAATATTTTGTGGGGTTGTCTTTCTGTGTGACTAATCTCATTTGTATTCAAGGATGTTGAGAGTATATTTGGCCTGTTTCCTGAGAATGGTGTGCAGGATCAATAACGTGGTGCTATCTATGCTGAAAAACAACCATTTACCCCAAACTCTGAGCATATATATCTCCATCTGGGGCATACATTGTGGGATTCATCCTCATCAGTTAGATGACCCTGAAATGAGATCACCTACCTGTTCTCCAAAGGGAATTGAACCATCTTCAGGTAGAATTGATATTGGTCCCAGTAGCCACTTGGATTTGATTAGAACAGATCAGGTAGAAATGAGAGGGGTCGTCATCCTATAAACAGGGACTGTCTCCTTGAGATGTCTGATCCTCTACTGAATCTATTCCTATGATGCTCTGATAAGAATGTCATTTGAATTCACACAACCATTTTGCCCTTGGAGATGGAAAGAACACCCCTGAGAAATTAGCTTCCAAAGAAAACTGTCTCAAGCAATTTCTTTTTTTTTTTCTTTTTCCATAGATGTCCTCAGATGCATATTTTCCTCTATTAATCTAAACTTGTACAAATTAGCAGTATGATGATGTACAAGCAGAACAATAGAATACTTTTTTTTTTTTTTTTACTTCAATCATGTGTTTTCCCTTTCATGGCCTAGTTGCCAAGGACCCATAATCTACAATCCTGGCATTTCTTTTTAATTCTATAAGCCCAAATCTATCATTTCTGAATATTTTCAAGACAGGAAATCTGAAAGTTTTATTCAGATCATTAATCAGCCCCCTCTAATTAAGCTCAATTATACCCTATAATCATTGCTATAATTATTGATTGATTAATCTTTCAGCTATTAATTAAAAGTCTTAATTAAACTTTTTCTGATGTTATTTAAGCTAAAATATAATGATTATGCAATTTCCCTCATATATGCAACATGTCCTACTGGCCTTATGATAAAGTCATAAGCTACTACTTATGAATCACTCACTAGTAGAATCTGAAAAGTGAGTGAAATAATCCTCATACATACTTCCTACACACATGTGCATGTGTGTGAACACGCTTAAGTTCATGGGTAAAAAATTGAGAAGAGTATGCAGAGTGTGCAGAATAGGTAAATATGATAATAATCCTGGAACTATAGGTGGAAATAGACTTCTTCACAAACCCGATAGGCTGGAATCAAGACATGAATAGGTTAAGAAAAAATAAATTTGCAAGATTTTTATTTTTCCCATGTACCAGCCAACCTCTCAGCCTTACTCATGTGTGTTTGCAGGATTTTAGCTGTGCAGAGCTGCCAGGATGGCCTTTGTGGGGAGCTGGGTTTACTGCTTTGGTAGAAAAATTGACAGGAAGTAGGGAAAAAGAGTAACATATACTCTCAGCAGAAATCCTATTCCAGAAACCTCTGGATTGTTCATCACTTTTAATCCTCTCAAAACCCTAAGGGAATAATGTCCATTTTATAGATGAGGAAACATAATTGGAGAAGGAATCAAGATTTGAACCAATACGTATCAGACTTCTAGTTTGTCTTAATATTCTTGATGCTCTTGTGGGATATGCTAGGAAAAACAAACAAAAAACCCACACATTTTTAGGTTAATAGAAGAGAACATTTTTGGAATCACATAAATTGAGTTCACATAAAAGCTCCCTTGATAGTTTGTGACCTAGGTCAAGTAACATAAACACTTGGGGTGTCTGGGTGGCTCAGTGGGTTAAAGCCTCTGCTTTCTCCTCAGGTCATGATCTCAGGGTCCTGGGATCGAGGCCCGCATCGGGCTCTCTACTCAGCGGGGAGCCTGCTTCCTCCTCTCTCTCTGCCTGCCTCTCTGCCTACTTGTGATCTCTCTCTCTGTCAAATAAATAAATAAAATCTTTAAAAAAAACAAAAAACAAAAACACTTGGGGTCTAGGGTTCCTAATCTGTATATTGAGAACAAAATATACCTTGCAGGATTTTTTTTTTTTTCAGGACTGATGACAATAGCTAGTATGGGGTCTTCATCAGTTCTAGATATAATTTGCTACTAAATATACCCCTTTTCTAAAATTACTAGATCTTGTTCACTATTGACCACTGTCTGACCTGAAGGAAGCTATTTGCCATCCACATACTCCACCTTCCATCTTCGTCTTTTGGGTCTCATAGAATGTTAGTAGTTGCAACAATCTTAGGAATTCCATGGACCAGAGCCCCACGCCATGATGAGGATACTGAGGCCTGGAGAGGGTTAAGGCCTTGCCTGTGGTTGTACAGCTAATTACTGACAGAATCAGGTCTCTAGACTCCCAGTTCAGAGAGCTCTTTCCACCACTCCACATTGTCCCTCAAGCTAACATTTGCCCTACATTTTGTACAGGGTTGTCATGAGGATCAAATATGATTAAATATGGGAAAGTGCTTTAAAAAGTGCAAAATTATGCACAAAAGCAAAGCATTACTATTAATGGACTCCTTACTTGGCTTCTTTGGGTGGAGACAGAATGTTATTTTAAGTGGCTTTAAAGGGTTTTTAACTATGAAATGCTGTGAAGCCCTGTTACTGTGTCTTGCAAATAGAGTACCAGGACTTGAAGAGGAGCCAGTGATGTACATTTCACTTCTGTTATGTGAAATTCTATTATGGGTAGATTGCATTCCTGACATGATTCAATTGCAAATAGCTTATTTGGGGGGGTGATTCCAGGAAACTCCATTAAGGGAGTGGAGAGGTAAGACAGGAAAGGTGAAGAATCCAATAACTGGTATGTTATTAAACCAGTTACTACTTTGGGCAGCTGGAGTTCCCTCCTTCCCCTGCTGGAAACTCTGAAAGTCAGCTTAGAGAGTGCGTATAAGGGGTATCCCACTCAAGCTGATGATCAGGGTATTTATCCAAAATTCCCACCACCCCCTGCTTAAGGGCATCTCACACAAGACATTAACTCACCTGTACCTTGCTCACAGAACTGAGTGGACACCCATGGTCAAGGAATACCCTGAGACAAGTAGTCACCAGTGCTCCTCATTCAAATTTGGTAAGCTTGCTTGAAAATCTGGTGAGCTCATCGAGGTGATATGAGCCTTCACCAACAACCTCTGTTTTTGTGAACCCTTAAAAGAAACCAAGCTCTCTATTTTCAAGGTGTCAGCAAAACGTATCCTTACCTATGTTTTCCTTATTTAGGTCAAATCAAAGAAGGACTACATAAATGGGGATTGCTTGGGGCTTGAGAATGGTGGAAAAGATATCTGTGGATGGCAGGGAAATCTGGCTCACAAAGACTGCCTCTGTTGTTTCTTGTACCTTATAATCTATATGTTTTCTGAACAAATACTGTGTCTCCGACGACAAGTCAGTTGATGGGACTCAAATATAAGCTGGAAAATAAGATATTATTGCCTTGCCACCAGCAAACTTCTTGGTTTCCTTTTCTCTGAATACTTCTCTAATATCCCTAGCTGTCAGAAATACCTTACCAAAACTGCCAACCCGGGTTAGTATCCCTCTACTGTGCCCCCTCATTATTTCTTTTAGGACTTTCCATTTCTTAGTCTTTGACTTCCATTTAGCTCGTAGACAAAATAACAACATGAGAAATTTATACAAGTAAAGATGTGAATGCTAGGTAAGAGTTTATAGTATTTAATTTGTAGTATTTTTCCTTCCAGAAATTTGTATGTTTTTACAGTAGATTCCTAGAGTTCTGAAAAAATGAACTCAAAAACATGAATGCTAAATGTTGACCTTCAGGCACTAAGTAGGGAATCAGCTACTCTATGCCTAAAACTCTTTTAAGAAGCCATTGAATAATATAGCCTAGAAACCTTTTTCAAGGTAGCCAATTAAGAAAACCATAGACATCACAGAGAATCAAGTCATTCCCTTCACCGGGAAATTCCATTCCTGGATTGCAGAGCTGATCCCTGAAGAATCAGTCAGTTTAGCATCTCATCCTAAACTTGGCCTATAATACCATCCCTGACTCATATTCATTTTTGTTAAACATTTGTAGCACTCATCACACATTTTTCATTTTTTCTAGTACCACATAAGTACTACTCGTACCCCCACAACTGGGTTTTAAATTGCTTGAGGACAAGAACTGCATTTTATTTATCCTAAACTAGCGTTAAGCCCTCATAATTTGCTAAGCCAGTGCTAGAGGTGAACATTCATACACATTCGCTCTTTTGCCCTAAGCAATAGATTTGTGAGGTGGCTATTAGGCTAATTAGGCTGACTGAGAATCAGTTTCAAGGAGGTGGAAAGACTCACTCCAATATTTCTATACTCTTTTTATGCCCCAGTGTGCCTCATGCAAGGTGTGGAGCTTTATGTCTTGGAACTTTATGTCTTCTTTCACAAAATGTCACATGCCATGTTTTCTCCATTACTCAAGCATCATGTGACTTCCTATAGAGTATTACAATGCATGCACTGGAGTTAGAAGATCCAAGCTTAAGACATTGCCCTGCCACTTACCAGCTCTGTGCAAGTCTGACCCTCCATTTCGTTGCCTGTAAAGTGAGCGGATGCTTATTCTACCCCTCTCGTAAAGTTTTATAGGCTCAAATAAAATAATGAATGTGGAAGCACTTACCATAGTTAAGCACTTATCACAGTTATTATGACCATGAACTTTGGAGTCAGACATGGGGTTAAATACCTGCCTATCACTACCACTTGTATAAACTTGAGCAAATTACTTACTTTCTCTGTCTCAATTTTTTTCCTTTAAAATAAGAATAATAATGCTTTTTTTCAGAGTAGTTTTGATGATTAAGTGGGATCATACTTGAAATGACCCTATGACATGTTAAATACTGATAAATGTTAGCTGTTCGGTTATTGTGCTATTGTCGTCATTATTATACATTTCCAAGCAAATAGATGCCATTGTTACAGAGATAGCATTAATGTAATAGAAAAATATTGGGCTTTAGAGACCCATGAATTGCCTTCTTATCCTGGTCTTATTTTGGCAAATTATTGCGTATAACACCAGTGCACTTCAGCTTCCTGAACTATAAAAATCACAATCACAGGGTTTCTGTGAGTGTTAAATGAGATGTACCTCACAGGGTTTCTGTGAGTGTTAAATGAGATAATGTATATGATCATGTAGGGGAATATCTGGTAATTCATTGACATCCAGAAATTGGATTCTCTGCCTCCCATATTTTAGATACAGGGGTTGATTTTAAATACCTTGAAGATTTTAGGGTAGCATTCTTGACATTTCTCTATGACGTTTTATAGTTTTTTAGTATGTTTCTCATGGCGGCAAATGTGTGTACCCTAACAGATATCAAAAATCACAAAACACACCTAGTTGTTAGATATAGAAGTATTAAAATTATCCTGGAAACATGTCCCTTTTTTTTTTTAAATGTGGAGGGAAGGAAGGGTTACCTTTCTAATAATGGGCAGGGGGTAGAGAGACTGTCATCAACAGTCAATTTCTTTTATGGCAGATGGACTGGATGCACCCTGAAATACGATCCCTCACTGGGCAGGTGCTGCTGCTGTGGAAATGCTGCACAGCTCATGACAGATTTTGGACAATATATGAAATGCCAGCTAATGGATAAAAAATATGGTCTACTTTATAAACTCACTTGTGTCAGACACTTAAGTTGCTCCTAAGAGTGGCAGGGATCAATAATGGGCAGAAAATTCCAATCATCTAATAAACATAAAAGCTCCCATATCCAAGACTTAAATGAATTTCTGTTGAGCAACAATCTCTGTAAAGGAGGAGACTATAAGCTTTTCAACTGCCCAGCTGGAAACTGAAGGAAGACTTCAGGATCAGGAATTATTATATCCCCTTTTGCTATTCATTTCTTTGTACAGAAAAGCCATATTGAGAAATATTGCTAAGAGGTGTCACTTTGGCATTTTCTCAATAATGCTAAGACTTTTGATTTTTTGTTTATTGTACTATTTATTCCTGGAGCTCTATCTTACCTCATATGTATCCAGAATCTCCCAGAAATGAAGTGTTGCACCCAGGTGGTCTTATCAGATAATTCAAGCTTGTAGATGGCCTTCCTTACTCCGTTGCCCAACCATGTTGGCTGGAAAACTTTCTAAACGGTTCCATAAGCTGCCCTAACTTTTAAAACAAAGAAAACAGAAGAGGAAATCAACTTCGTTCATTATTGCTCTGTGCAAGGGTGCAATCTCTTGCCTGGTCCTCTTGATAGCTGTCAGGTGCCACATTTGAAGTCACTTTCTTTAATATCATCCAGCTTTTTCTGTCCACCCACTTCTTCTAGCAGACATACACTCTATTTGTTTTGTGGGCTTGTTCTTAAGTTGAATGGAAAAGTTGATTATATATATTTTCTTTAATGAAAGTCATGGATTTCATGTGTGAACTTCTTGACAACTATTTTCTGAACTTTGAACCTGTTTGATAGCCTGCCTTTAAGAACTGTTCTCTAGAAGGTTGTTCTTGTGAGACATCTCATTTTGGCATAAGTGCTTTTATGACTCACCTGGGTCTCTACTGGAGAACCTCAAATCTATACCTATAGGCTAAATCCATTGCAGATAGTGGGACTTGTTGTCCATAGGAAGATGACATAAAGTATGGTGGTTCCACAGCCTGGAGGCTCATCATTAAATCAGTGTGTTGTTAGTCCTTTTGCACTAATTTCAGCAATGGATTTCTTGTCTTAATGCCTCTTAACAACTTCCTTCATGTATCCAGTTTTAGTAACTCAGTAACTGCCTTGTTTGGTACTCAGCTTGGGTCTAAGTCATATCTTGAACCCCTAGTGCCATCAATATTTTCCTGAAGACTGGGTGCATGGCTGGGTTCTGGACTCTATTTTCCACTATTGGACCTCTCTGGTCCCAACTATGCATCTCTGTGAATATCTGCTTACCACCACTCACTAAACTTCCTAAATTATTTTCTCCCTATAGATGCTGAAATATTTGCCCACTGGTTGCACTAAAGCTCTCTGATGTTGACATCTAATTACTCGAGCTTCCTTTTATTGGCTCTTGCTGATAGCTTTCTTATTTCCTGGGCTTCTATCCTGGCAAGTGTTTCTAGTCATTTTCTGGCCTAAAGTTGTCACCACCCAATCTCTAGTACTACTTCTTTCTTCCTTCCTTCTTCTAGTACCACTTTCATCAGTGCAATAAAGTATTTTAATGGGTAGAATATTAATAGATCCACATTTTTTTTCTGATTTGGTATATTCAAATGTCATTGACAAATTCCTGCTATATGAAGCCTGTAACATAGGGGTTCACATACTTCGAGCATCTTATTTGGTCTTCCTCCATGTCTCAGCATGTCTATCTCTATAGTTAGAGACAGGTAATTCACCTCACTACCCAGCCTACTGCCAGCCATGTACAGCAAAGCATACATTTGTAATCCAAGCTTTTGTTCCTTCAAAAGGTAATTTCCCTTATAAAGAATGAGTTGGTAGAAAACTCATGAACAATTTAAAAGAAACTAGGTAAACACCACACAATGGCCTCAAGCAAACATCCAAGTCCAGTAAAAAAGGGAAATGTTTTGTAATCGTTTCACAAAAGAAAAAAAAAAGAAAAAAAGACTTTTTTTTTCACTGAGAAATAAGTACAAATGCTGTTCAGATTTTTTTTTCCCCTTCAAAATTTGACATAAAATTTTAAGGTCAAATATTCTCTACAGCTCTAAGTTTTTCCTTCAGATAATATTTAGACCTAGCTAATAACTCAACTCTGTTGGCTTCTTTCTTTCTCCACACCCACCTCTTTTCCCCTAGAGGAAATGAGCACCTGAAGCCCCCTGAGCAGTTTCTTCGGGGCATGGTAATGGCTCTGGTGAGAAGGACGCTTCTGGCCCAGGAGAAGAATTCCCCCTCTCCAACATAAATAAGTCTGAGATTTTCCTCTGTAGGTGTTGAGGGACCATAATCACAGTCTGGCCAAATGGCTGTTTGATGTCATAACACTAGGGAAAGATTCTAGGAAAAGCGATGTAGGGAAAATCTTAAGTGTTCTCTCCTTCATTCACTTGAATTCACCCCATTAACAACACAGTAGCCCTCTATCCACCAATCACTCATTACCAACACACATCTGAGACTTAACACATGTTAGCATGCTTATGAAAGAATAGTTTTTCGTATTATGTGTGGATTTACACATTGATCCATTTAATAAACGTTAGGCACCAACTGTATACTTTTCTATGCACAGTGACTAGAAAGATGAATAAGACAGTTTCTGTACCTGATGGATTCTAATTTTTTCTATTCAGATAATTACTTCAATAAACTAAGTTACAGAAAAGATTCATAGTGAATAAACTTCCCATTTCAGTAATATCTACATTTAAAAAGTAGATTGCAATGAAAAAGATGCTTATCTTGAAAGGGTATGAAATTATCAGATTTCCAGGAAACAACTGCAGAACAGTGTAAGTAGGGCCTTGGACTTCATGCATTTCCGACTGCGTCAGGTTGACAGCCACGTGCAGAGGCAGCTTTATGTATTTTGTAAGTGGTTATAGGTAGTTTTGTCTCTAACAGTGCATTCAGAACTTTTAGTTAAAGATCCATCAAAATTGACCAATGCACTGCATTAGGCATTAACCTCATTATAGGTATCATACAAGGCCTCCCAGTGAACTGAGGAGAGATGAGCAACTTTGTGCCAAGCACTGTGCTAAGTTCCTCATGTCCTTTTCCTTATTTGACTCATAACATCAATGAATTTATCCCTTTTTTTCTTCACATTTTATAACTGAGAACACTGAACATTGGAGACATTCACATAAATGATGGAAGCACTTGCTAAAGATTGCCAAAGCTATTAAATGGAATACTTAGGATTTGAACCCATACGTACTTGACTCTGCAGACTGACCATTAACTGTCTTACTGTATTTACCTTAATACAATTAAAACTTGGTGGGGAGACAGATCATATACAAGGGAAAATGGTAACCAACAATGAAAACAAAGCCAAATATGATAAATATGTTATGTTTAATTGAATAGATAATTATGTGGTATGAGCTTTATCAATCATGATTGATTTTTTTGTTTCTTTTCTCTTGTATTCCTACAACATTTCCTAAAATATCATAGACTCTTAATAAATATTGTTAACTCAGTTAATTATTTCATATTGAAAGTTGTATGCAAAATATTGGAGTGGAGCTGAATTTTTTCCTTAGTGGATGTGATGTTTGGTAGGCAATGAGTTGAGATAGCCATGATTCTTAGTAGAAATAGATGCTTTCCACCATCTTCCAACATTACTGACAGACAGCAAATGGCTTCCAGAGTTTATGAACAACAGAATCATCTTATTTGACAGGTGTGATTCCAGTCTTTGACTCTTCTTAAAGATCAAGCTCACTTTTTTTTAAAGATTTTATTTATTTATTTGACGGAGAGAAACACAGTGAGAGAGGGAACACAAGCAGGGGGAGTGAGAGAGAGAGAAGCAGGCTTCCAGCAGACCAGGAAGCCCAATGTGGGGCTTGATCCCAGGACTCTGGGATCATCATGACCT
The DNA here is from genome assembly GCA_002007465.1 of Ailurus styani. Classification (NCBI taxonomy): domain Eukaryota; kingdom Metazoa; phylum Chordata; class Mammalia; order Carnivora; family Ailuridae; genus Ailurus; species Ailurus styani. The sequence goes on along the minus strand of LNAC01000388.1, from coordinate 199,949 downwards.
GAGCCGAAGGCAGATGCTTAAGGACTGAGCCACCCAGGCGCCCCAAAGATCAAACTCACTTTTATAAAGGAAGGAATGTCATAACTTTGAATATACTCTTATGTGGGCAATAGGGTTAAGTACCGGGGGATTATATTGTTTATATATGTGTTTCTGGAATTTTGAAAAAAAGAATCGAAGGTCTAATTACTTTACAGAAACATCCTAAACATTTTGGGAGCTATTTAAAGCATGGTCATGAAGTGAGGTGATAGCTCAATTTAAAAATCTACAGTAATGGGCAGAACACATCCTTTAATTAGAACCCTCTTTCATTCCAAAGTCATCTTTGCCACTTCTTGTCTCATTTTCAAGACTCCGACTATGCTCAGGATTTCCAGATCTAAGCTTTCATTGAATTTATCTGTCAATTCTGTAAAATGACTAGGTTTGTGTTTTGAAAACAAAACGAGCTATTTCCAAAAATATCGTCATTCAAAAATAACTTGTTTGAAACTATTGAGGAGGATAGTATATTTTCTAGTCCCTGGCTTTTACTATTAAATCACGAAGATGAATAATCAGTCTTGAATGATTCTTTAAAATCTGTGAGGTCATGGTAGACAAAAGGGACTCACCTATAAAGACCAGTGGAATTAATCATAAATACTGAACATTTGAATCCCTGTGATGAGCAAGTAGGATTTTATACAAGTGGTCTTCCTGCTACCCTTCATATCAAATATATCAGTGGCTTCTTTCTCTGTCTATATATGAAACAGAACCAGTCTTGACATGGTTAAAAAAAATATGCTTTGCATTTCTCATCTCCTGCGCATCAGCACACATGGTAGGCTGCATTTCCCCAAAGTTCAGAGAGGGTTTTCCCCCAACCCGCATCTCTACCTGCCACGCAGGCCTCTCACAGCTCAGGGAGAGACACAACCTGAAATGCACTGCCAGGCTTTGAACGCTCTCTGAATAGCTCTTGTCAGTCAGGAGCCTGCACTTCATGTTTCAGATTTTTTCCCAGGGGGCTTTGATGTTAATCCATTTCACACTTCTAACACATCTGTTCTTCTTCAGGCTTTCTTATCTTTTCTGAGCATTCAAATGGATACGTGGGGGAGAAAACCTTTTGGCTGTCATTGTGCAGTTTCTGAAATGAGACTTTAATGATGAAGCACATTCCACCTCACCTCACCAATACTCAGTTCTAACCACACAGGATGCTGTATGTGAGTCGCATTTTCTCTCACATTTACTACACCCCCACTAAGGTCAGATGGCCTGGAAATAATTAAAGAAGCCATTTTAGGTATCTGGTAAAAATGCGCAAATATAGCTTGTGGTTTTGTCACGTGCCTAGTCAATGCAAGGTACCGAAGAAATGCAAGGAGCCTATAAGAGCAGTCGTGGTATTTAGTAGCATAAAGTTTCATTGGTCAGTGAAGACAAACAAAACATTAAATAATCATAAAACATTAAAAAATAGTTCAGTATGGCAATGCAGTTAATTGTAATGCAACATATGAATAATTGGTAACAATGACGGGACCACTGATTATTATATAACAACAGAGGAGAAGAAAGTGACTCTAGGCTATAGTAAGCTACGAAGGCTTTGGTGGAAGGAAGCGTGGCCAGAAGGTAGAGTGGGAATTGTATTTAAACTGGATACCTAAATGTATCTAGCATGGATAGAATATATCTTTTTTTGTTGGCAGGCATATTGCAGTTACTAAGATAAGTGATTTGGCCTGGTTTTAGCCCTCGGCAGGCTTGTGATTTCTAAGAGTAATAAAAGGAAAAGAAAAATAAGAATTTTGAAATAGCAATATGCATAATAGTCTATATATTCCTAGAGTGAACTATTATAAAAATTAATGCCAAGGTACTTATTCTTTTTTAATACACCCTTTCAGTCTTATTCTTTTGTTAAAAAGTAACTACTCCTATCCTGATAAAATAAGAACAGCTCTGCAAAATGCTACAAAGTGCCATATTAGATCTATTACATGAATTTAAATGGAGGCTATTGTCAATGTTATCAGTCTTTCTTCTCCTTTCACTGAATGAAACATGGACAAATTTAATCTATAAACTGCTTTGCGGAATCTTCTGCAGTTACTACAGAATTTCATCATTAAGCATACATGCTACAATTAGCAATGTGCCTTATAGAACTTCTTGTCTGGGATTAAAAGTACATAAAGAAAAGTGGAATACTGCTTCGTCTTCACAGAAATTTAGAATCAGAAGTTGAACAACAATTTTTTTTTTCATGTTGGCATAAAAGGCCAGACCTTGACCAATGTGGAGAGATTACAGACAGACTTATTTTGATATAACTTGAGAAAATTCTAACCGTAGCTCTCCAACAGTAGAAATCCATTACAGGAGAGAATGTCCATCCATCCAGCATATTTTACTGAGAAATCTGACATGGGTGAAAGCTTGTTTTGGAAACAAGCTTTTAGGACTTCTTTCAGTGCTTCCAGTAGTTCAGAAATTCTATGATACAGCCACATCATTTTATGCAAGATGAGGTGTGAAACTGAGTGCCTATTCTAACATGCAGTGACAGTTGAGTGTCACGGGGAGGGGGGAAGTGCCTCTGTGGGGTGTGTGGTGGTGGGTTATCTTCCGTAACCCTTCGTATATCAGGGTTAGATAGATGGGTGGGTGGGTGGATCATAGGTGGACAGGTAGATAGATAGATACAAATAACATGCATTGTAAATACCCATCTATTGCCCTTCTTCTGAATATATACTAACTTAGTATTTTTCCCATTGGTAGTGATAAGGAAACTGTTGAATGCTGAGCTGCTGGTAGTGTGCTGTCAAAGTCAGCTAATGAGGAGGGACTAGAAGCTCAGGGACCTAATCCCACATATTGATTAATCTCTTTTTCCTTTATTAACCCTAGAGAGCCTCTTGACAGTTAAAACTGTCCTTAGTATTTCCTTCATAATAATACTTAAACAAAATGTGGATACATTTTGATGATTATGTCAAACACCTGATTTCAACAACAACCAAAAAACCTAAAAAAAGAAAAAAAGTGCAACTGACATAATAAGATGTTAGCTTACAAAATATGAAATCTCTGTTAGTCCTAATGTTATATGCTGTACACTTACAACTTTAGCTCTAAAACACACGTAGTGCTCATTTGCTCTTTTGGTTGTGGTATTGAAACATTAAGGTGTTCTTTTTGTGGCATCACTTTTCCATGGAGTTTACGAATTCAACCCTGAGAGTATTTGCTATAATTTATGATGGTAACCTGTGATCTCTGAGCCAGTGAGACTGTTGTGTAAGTCAGCTAATTCCAGCCTAACCTCTGACAGCTAATTGGTAAACAAAACAATGAGAAGATTTAAAATATTAAATTAAATCTTGAATTACCTTCAACCCATTAGCACATTGTATTGTCGAGCAGTGATTTCAGTAAATGAGAATTCTAAGTAGAATGAAACACAAAAGACCAAAATAAAAAAAACCTAATCATACAGATTATCCAACACAGGCACTTAAATTACCACTCCTGTTTTATAGTTATTATCATACCTCTATAATCCATGTCCCTTTACAAGGCTATTCAAGCTATAACACATGACAGGCAGTGCATTGCTCCGCTATTTATAAGGTGCCTTGGGTCATGTTATATGGCATAAGACTAAAGGCAGAATGACTTAAACCACCCAAGAAGTGCAATAATCCCTAACAAATGCACAGCCTGGAGTGTCTTATTGCTGTTATGAAATGAAATTCATACATTAAACTAAGAAAAATTGTCAGACCCAGAGCATTTATTGGGAATAATAAACATGTCTGTCTATCCATTGATGCATTTTTCCAGCCTATAGGAATCAGAAGTGATTGTCCCAGCCCCACAGATTATCTCCTGTGTCTGAGATGCAAACTGCATCAATCTTGTTGGCTTTAGACTTCCCCAACCATCACAAGAAAGGCCCATTATACCAACACCTTTTAAACTGGTGGCTTTCTTTCCCTGACATTTTTCTGGTTTCCACTAGGTTTGATTTTAGTAATGACTCATGTGAGCTGGAAAAAAAATCAGGTCCAACATGTAATGAAATGCAGTTTAAGAATACAATAAAAATAGACTTGAAGAAGCATGTAGTTACTTTGCTGGTTTGGATCATGGTAAACTGAGAGCAATGGTGAATGGAAATGTGTCCAACTCAAGGGAGGCATTCGGTGGATAGCACCAGCAGTTAGGAGAGCTGGCTTTATTTAATACCTTTACTAATGACCTAGAAGAGGGAGGGAGCCACGCACTAATGAAAACATGAAGCAGCACTAAATTGGAAGTTGTTGCAAGTACCGGTGAAGACAGAAAAATAATACAAATCCAATTAGAGTGGTTAGAAATGTAAGCAAAAACATAACCAACTTAAATTCAGTTTGATAATGTATACCCATATTCATCAGGGAAAAATAACATCCAAGCCATGTCTTTGCAAAAGAAAAAAGCTGGTAGAAAGGTATCCAAATTCATATATTCCCCATGTTGAATTTCACAAGTCGCATCAAACACCTAGTTTTACTGACTATTCTGTTTCTTTTTGGGCATCTTAATGTTATAACCCAAGAGACTACCACTCCACTTCTTGTAATTGGTGATTTATTTGGAGCCTTTACAAAATCTTCAGTGACAAGTGTTATTCTGATGGTTAAGTCTCAGTGACAAGGCTGTATAAATATTACAGAGAAAAATAAGCCCTCATTCCTGGACAATAATATGTACATTAAAAGAAACAGAGTATAAGAACTACACAGCAAACATACACAGCTTCAGAAAACCCCAAAATAAAATATGTATGTGAAAACTGAAAGTATTTATTCACATTGCAAATAAAACACATTTTTCTTTGATATATGTGGGGTGTGTGTGTGTGTGTGTGTGTGTGTATAAAAGAACTTACTTCAAGGGTCATTTGAAAAGCAGGCCTCCCCAAACTATGTTTAATGTTGTATGTGGTACACACACACACACACACACACCCCATGCCAAAACAGAAAAGTTTAGAGGGCTGTTCAGAACCAGTATTTTGTGTGCAGTGAGGAGCACTCTTCCAATTAATATGGAAAAACTCTTCTTACCCCTACGAATGTCCACACATAAACATGTGTTTGTTCTACGATCATCAAAGGGTAAAGGACCCCATTCTGAATAAAACATCCTTTTGAGTCTCAAGAGAATTTTATGATACCACTGATGATGAATACAATCTGGGATAATTGATGGCTTATAGGAGAGAAGCATGGAAGTTTGGTTTGCTACCTCTGGGAGCCATTCATGCAAATTCACCATGTATGAGGAAGAGCAGTCCCCCTAGTGGACAGAGCTGATGCTGGAACTCTGGAACTCCTGGCTTCCTATGTAGCTCCCTTTGTAAGGGTCTCCTTTGTACCCCTTCAGTTAGTGAGACACACTTCCTACCCATTCAGTCCTGGGAACACTGCACAGACTATTAGGACAATAGAGGCAGGACTCTGGAGCCAGGCTAGCATTTGGTGACCTCAGGTTGTCTCCCAGTTGGACTGACACCAAGGGATTTTAGCAGTATGTGTCAGTCAGTTATTGACCTCACTCACTCAGCTTTTTGAAATGTTTTCCAGATAATGCAGCTGGAAACTTTGAGTCAATATTATATAGACCATAAACTTGATGCCCAGATATCTGGGTTTGGATATTGGCTCTGCCCCTGTAAGATCTCAGGCAAGTTACTTAAACTCTGTGCCTCAGTGTCCTTATCTGAAAAATGGTGACAGTTACCCATCTCCTAAAGTCATTGGGACTTCTAAACAAGATTATTGAGTGCTCATCTCCACACAGCCCATGGACAACTAAAACCCAATTTAAGGTCATAGTGCATTTTCTGGAGTTTATTTTTTCAAAATCACCATTACTTTCAGGAAACTGTTTCTGTATTAGCTGTTTTCATATGACATATTAACCTCATTGCTAAATTAGGATTTGATAGCATTGGACTATGGTTTTGGGGGGTGTGAGTGAGGGGGAGAGGAGGGAGAATTTATATTAAAGCAATACAAACAACTTCAAATTAAATCATATACATATTTATTTATAAAAAGTTATTTGCCTACCCCAGCATCAGGAACTTCCTCCTCTATATTCTCCTTCTCAGCCTCCTATTTACACTTTTTCTCCCAATATCGAAGAAACAAAATTGTAAATTTTTTCCTCCCTCCCCTCCCTCTCTTTCTCTCTCTATCCTTCCCTCTCTCTGTCTCCTTCTTTTCCAGAACAGTTTTAAATGTTCAGGATTTTAGAACATACATGTCCTTGTGTCTCTCTCTAGACCTAAGGTCTTAAAAAATATTTTCTTTAAAAAAGAAACTGGTTCATAAAAATATCCTGGTTGTATCTGGTAAACTTAAATATTTTCTTTTCTGTTCCATATGTGTGATTACAAACTTTTCCAGGCAAAGTCAGCACGGTTATTTTGTTTCGCTTTCCAAGTGATGAATGTATGAAGGTTATGATATCAATAAGGAAATAGAAGCCGAAAAAGTCAGGTGACTTCCCCAGGGGGGTCACACAAGGTTGTGACAAACCCAGATCAAGCATGCAGTGTATTTCTTTTATTCAAACCTGTTTCCCTGACATGTTTGGTCCTTGAAAATCAGATGCAGCCTTTACACACAACTGATCTACTCATTTAAATCAAATCAGCTAAATGTCCTACTAATCAATTGTCTTCAGTAAAGTAAACAAGCCAGATTAGCATCCAAAAATATTAATTGATTGAATCTGTGCACTCACCGAACAAGCTTGGCAGTTTCATCTAAAGGGTCAGATGAGGAGAATGTGTGTTAATGGTTATTTACTGAAGAACACTCTTACTCACCACCCCATAGAATTATATATTTTTAAAAATCTGCTTCAGGCTCAGAAACAAATTGCTGGACGTTCACAGAAATGTTGCAAAATGAACGAATTTGTCACCAAACAAGAAACACATAATCAGACTGGCTGAATGCACCCTAATTAGATCTCAGCCTTGGGTTGACACTGACACATGTGTTGAACCACGTTTCCAGGGAACTGAAGTCTCATTATATGGGTGGTCGGACTGTTGCTATTCTGCTATTATAATTTTACCAGATTTTTTTGAAGTGTACTTCATGTTTCTTTAAGTTAGGCCTGAGATGGAATTATAAGTAATTCATAGAAAGGTTTAACATTCAAAAACTTTGAAATGCGTTGCAATGATGCCATGTGGTTTCAATATTTAAAAAAAAAAAACACCTAAGCCAACTAATAATAAAAATAATGTTGGAATTCTAAAATTAAAAGGCTCACATTAAAGCCCAGCTTGGTGTCTGGCTCAGCAGTTGATTGTGCTTGATTATTTTTGATCTCCAAATATTTAATGGTAATTCTCAATGTTTTGTTAGGTGTCACTGAATTTCCCTGGAGTCCTCAGGGGTAGAGGAGCCTTATCAAGTATGAAGGGAATAGATATCCCCAGTCTCCAGACAAATGGCATCCACACATGTAGGGCAAACTCAGGTCCTCTTAGGACAAGGATCAGTCAAGACCAAGGGATGGTTGGACAATCCAGCAGGATCAGGGTGTCTAGAATCCACATATAATAGGGTGAAATGGAAGATGAGGGTCAGAGCACTCTACAGAAAACTGGAGAACAAGGAGCACAGGAAAGCAGGGGAGAAACAAATGGGCAAGAAGTATCAATCCCTGGATCGGTGCACTTTGAAATACAAATTTGGGTTGAACTCGGACCTGCTGAGCGTGCACACCTGTGGAAACCGGCATCCTAAGAGAAACACTTGGCTGGTTGAGGACTCAACATACTGGCAGGGATGGATGGTTTGTTGGATAGCGCCAGTTTTCCCCTCACTCTTTGTTTCTAATAAAGGAGGACATAGTCCTAGCACGAGCTCAGATTCACCTACATTGCTCTAACATTTGGGTTACCCCAATGATGTTATTTCATATTAACCATAAAATATAATTATCAGAGCAAATTTGTCTTTTAAGTGAACCCAAAGTTTCACTTATTTGTCGGCTTAAGGACCAAAGGTGCTTGGCGCACATATTCAGAGGTGTAAATTATGTGTATTTTTATAGTTTCTCAATGAAGTTGAGTCAATTAATAAAGGCTATTGAGAGATGCATTTATAGTGAGGAAAAACTGAAGGTCCTAGAAGAACTGGATCAACACCAGGGAAAATAACAAAGAAATGTTAGAGAAAAAAAATATGATTAACAAGACATATGTTGTATTTGAAAGCAAAATTTCGTTCCACATTAGTCAATATTGTGAATTTTGTATTGTACTATTGTACTACATGGGTGTGCATACCTTTCAAAAGATACACATTTGTCCTCCAGGTATACTGCCTCACACATATTATATTGACTTTTTTCCTCTGCAAGTCAGAAAAGGGGAGGTGATACTGTAAAATAGGTCATAAAATCCAGATTATGGCTTGCAGTGTGAAGTCCTGAGTCACCTTCAAAATAGAATTTCCTGAATCCCATATCCACCTAAGAAATGACTTCATGGTATTAATTAAGAAATTCCTAAATTTCATAGATCGGTTACTACTTCACAGAGAGAGAAAAGCAACGGCTATTGGGGATTCATGCTACAAGTATCTTAAACCTGCCAAGCTTACAGCTTACAAAGACAGATCTAAACCGAGCAAACTACCTTCTGAATGAAAGTGGCACTTTGTTAAATGAATAAATGAGCAAAGGAAAAACTACAGTTTTATTCTATGTAATATTAAGAATTCTGGAAATTATGCAATTTATCTCAGGATTAAGTTAATAATAATGAACACAGTGGGGCCATATGTCTCCAATTCCATCAGAGTCACTGCAAAGGGGCGGAAAAATATTCATACTATAGTTCTACTTGGTTGAGAGTAGAGGACTCCTTTCAGAAGGCTGTTCACCCCTGACAGATGTGATTTCCATTTGCAAGACCACTGTTCATCTTACCTGGTTAACTACCTCTTTGGAAGAGTGATATTAAATAGAGAGCATTCCACAAGCATAGCAAGCAAGAAAGACTCTAGGAGGGCCTCAGCCCACAGAGATTCCTAACTTTTCCAGGTGCTTGTGGGAAATAATTAAGCATGAACTGTCTTATATTTTCAACATCTCAAAATCTTAGCAGATACAAATACGTGTCACTGGAGGTCTCTTAAGTATTGTAGTACACATTTTCTCCTGATATAAATTAATATTCCATCTTGTTTTTTGGTTTTCAAAGTGAAGCTTTGATAATTGCTGCTTGACAACTGGCAATCAACCAACACTTTGAATTCAACTAGGCCTATCCTGGGTTGACTGATTTGCCAGCACTGTGCAAGGTATCAGCTCCGTATCTTTAGGCAGGTATCCTACATTCCTTTCAGAGGCCCCGGGTCCTCATTTATAAAGTGGAAGTGCCCTTCAGTGACTTTCTAACTCTGCTCCTCAGAGTTCTGGGGATTCTCTAGAGAAATGGATAAACAAGATTAAACAGAATAGGTTGGTATGGGCAGTTTACCTAGCTCGGGTCTATTCTAACTGTAGGCTTCTATGTTCAAACCAAAGAGCTGCAGTTTTAAAATACTGAGAAACTATTCAAATGATCTTAAGTTTTCTTCTAGCTGGCTTCATTGGGTTCTAAGAACAGAGGATTTGTGCAACATGATCTCTGCTCTCAGAAAGCTCTCAGATGCTATTGATTAAAACAACAACTACAAAAACAAAAATAAACACAAGAAATAGCAAAATATCCCCAATCTTTTAAGAACAAGAGCTCAGTCTGGGAGGTCAGAGACAAAAGTCCTAGGAGGTTAGAAATGGAGCAAGGAGAGAAAACTTCAACAGTGATGGGCAGGAAGGGCTAGCCCGGGAAAGGAGGAGTGAGTCTGTGCGGCTAGGCACGTGCCATGTCAGAAGAGGAATGGAAATGGCCTACATGGAAGACACAGAGCCTCCCCAGAAATGTAAGTGGGAAGAAATGTTCCCCAGCAAATTCCTTAGGATCTTGACCCGAATCTTAAGGAAATTAGTCTGGCTGAGTTTATTAGACAGGGCAAAGACTAGATGGAGGAAACTCATCTGGGAGAATATGTGGTGATCTGGCTCAAGCTTACTTTGTGAAATGAAGAGGAAGTGACAGACCGCCATTTCGTTGAGGCAGCGTTATTTTTACTGAAGCGCACAGTATTGTCATCTAAGCTGCTTTGGCTTCTCATTTACTCTTGAGCAAGGTGTTTTGGTTTTTTCCCCCCACCATCCTACACAAAGCAATAGGTGACACATTATGGATTGTTAGAATACTATACAAGCTTGTAGGAATCTGGTGACCAGTGGGTAACAAATCTAGTTTGAGACCCAACATTTCCATCATACCCTCATTTCTTATGCCCTTTTCTATCATAGGCAAATCGTATACTGACTTGTTCCCATTTCCTGATATGTGAATAAATTATGAAGTCTGGCCCACGTGAGTGGATTAGGGAGAAAGGGAAGGGGAAATTATTTATAAAATGTGTGGTTGATATACTGCGCACCCTAAATGGTACACATGATTTAGCGAGGTAGTATAAGGACCTAGAAAATCACTGGAGAAAATGAAATTTTTATTTATTTATTTATTTTTGGGAAAATGAAATTTAGCTTGTTTTTGCTTCTTTGTTTTTGTTTTGTTTTACCTTGGATCAAAGAATAGCATGTCAAACTTTCAAAGTGGAAATGATCAGTACAGGATCTGGTGGTGATGGTAGTGGGTTGTATTGAAGAGCTATAGGACAAGTCATCTGTAACAGTTTAAAATGTTTAAATGTGCTCACCTGTGAATTACTTTTGATGCTGGTGACACTTCTTTAAATATAAATAAGAGAGCACTGCCAGTTGAAGGAGCTTGGTTTTATAGAGGTGAAGCAATTTGTTAAGGGTGGAAATTAATTAGCAATGAAGAAAAGTTTGAACCAGTGGTCTTATCTGGTCTCTGAAAGTGAAGATAATAGGAGAAATGTTATAACAATGTTAATACTAAGTAATCACAGGGACAACATTAAATGAATAATTACAAGTATTAGGGAATATTAAACTTCACAATGACGTAGGTCACTGTTATTTTCTTCATGATAGATTGGAAGAATCAAATGCTTAAATAGGTCTAGTAATTTGCTCAATTTTAACCCCAACCAGTGGAACCAGGTTTTTGCCCCAAGGTTTTCTGACTCTAGAATCTGTTCTTAACCACTTTAAAAGATACAAAGCTCTATCCAAACTGCAATGTTAGAAAGGGATTGTACAGATATGGTTCAGTTCACATCTGGGGAAAATGGACCTGTGCATGCGATGAATGAGAGAGTAAGTTACTTCTGTATACTCTGACAGCCAGATAGGAATCATTAGAGGACTCAGCAGATTGTAGCACTTGGGGATAAGAAAAGGCAGTCTTTTTTTCAAAACTCCTCTAGTTCAAGGGGGAAATGTAAGGGCAGAAAGAGAAACCAGACAGAATCCAAGCATATCACAGAGGGAGGGCATAGACAAGGCATAAACTCATATCCATAGTCCAGGCTGTAGGAAGATAGGAGAGAGGTCAGTTTGAAATGCGGTGGGTCAGACTCAGAGGTACCCATGGTTCACCGAACACCAGGTCTTTTGACGCAAAGCCTGCAGTGATAGCTATCAGTCTATAAGCCTCCCCAGCATTCTGACTGGCTGGTCTATTGGTCCCAATTTATTAGTTTATTCCTATGGTTGCAACTTGGATAGCCATGTTACATGACCCCACCTGTTGGTCATTGTTCAGTGTTCCATATGTGAAAAGCCAACTAGACTTGGGCTAATCTTTGCAATAGTGAAAGGTCAGCATAAAGACAGGCAATATGTACTAGAGACTGTGGGTACTCAGGAGACCAATATTCATTTCTTGAGGATAACATGCACTTTACACAAACAGAATTCTTCTGAATCTGCTTTACCCAGCAACTCCCAGCTGGGATCCTCAAGGAAGTTTTTCACTTCTAGGCTTTATCTGCATCATACCCTGGGTCAGTCCTAATAAGGCAGGGCATTCCCGGTGTCAGATATGTGCTTTACTTCCCCTCCCCCTAACCTGTTGGAAATTAGACTAATGTTATCCATCTAGACCTAGGACAGAGGCTCCTGCAAAATGTAGATTCCCTTCTTTCTTTTCCCTCCATATTCCTAACACTAACGATGGCCTTGACTCTATCTGCCCTTCCCTATCCTCAACCTATACATTTCTTCTTGGCTCATTTGCCTAAAATTGAACTTTTGTTATCTTGAAATTCCAGCTACTTTGTAAGGCTTCCTGGTACTATGTTATGATAAGAATTATGCTATGAAATCAAATTTTGAGTTAGGTGCCCAAGTTTACTCTTCTTGGGCCTTTTTCCTCCTGTGAATGAAGAATAGGTTCTGCCCTAGATCCCAGGATAGGATCTACTGCCCAGCCCAAGGAAGGAGGTCCTAATGATTACTGCTTTTCTCTCTGACTCTAAGTACTGACCACCATCTACCTTATTTGAGCCCCAATCCTGACTCTGATGCTTATCTGATACTTGACAAGCTCTTTGCAAGGAGCCAGGCCTCTTAATAGTTCCCCTAACCCTCACACTTTCCCCCAACAACTGTGGCTATGGTTAAAAAGAAGAAAGAAAAAGAAGAAAAAGTTCTGGTGACTGAGACAAATGGTCAGATGTGTTCTATTAAACATATTGCCCTGAGGGTCTGACATAGTTACAGTTTGTGCCTGTCTTTGGAGAGCTTACTGTTTATTTGAGAGGAAGAGCTAAATCTCAAATGATAGAGCATCTTATACTTTTTTGCGAGAGTCCAAATCATATTGTAAATGTGTGAAACTGAAAATGCATGAAGGGTTGGTAGAATCTGTATTAACGGTGATGACTCCAGTCTTGAAAGCCAGACTGTTGAATATTATACCAATAAGGATGATACTGTTCTATAGATGAGGAGACAGAGGCTTAAATATTGTCCTAAGATCACACAGCCAGTGTGACTTGAGAATCATAAAGTTTTGCATTTACTGTAAATCTGCCCCCTCCCACTCACCCCATGTTCCTATGAAGAAAAAATAAAACAGACAAAAAAACCTCAATGCTGGAACTTAGAGAAGGATGCAATTTGAATGGTTTGAAAGTATGAACAAAAGGAATATGATTTGAACCCATATGGCTTTGTCAATGTTAATCAATCATTTGTGCCAGTCAATTCTCATTCAAATGGAAGAAACCAGCATGTGATTTATTGAGCAGTCTGTCATTTCTACTAATTCCATCAGGACTCTAATGGTGAGTACTACCTGGCCGCTATAGTAAGAATCCAGAAGCTCATGGATACCAGATCTGGGCAAAATGTGGTCCTGGGAGACTGGGAAAGAAAGCCAGACCCATTTGGTGCAGAACCAGTTAGTCCCTACCCTTACTACTTTCTCATCTGCAAATGGCTTTTTTCCTTTTCTCCAGCTGTTATCTGTTTTTCAGCTTGCAGTTTCTCTAATGAGGTATTTGGTACTTAATCTTTCAGAATAATGAATGAGTTTGTCTCTCTGTAAAGTTGGTTCCTGTCCTGGGAGCACTGTGGCGGCTCATCAGGATGCCAGGCTATTGTTTGTCAGGATTCTACGAGGTTGGCTTCTGTGAATGTGTCTGACATTGAGATTACAGTGCCTCACAGAGATGGGGCATCCTGGGAATGGCAAGGCTGTGAAGACAAGCACCTCACCTCAATGAATATAATGGCTTAGAATCACGTGGTAGATTCTCAAGAGGAGTGAAATGGCATAGCAGAGACCATTCTACAAGTTAGACTTGTCAGTAATATAAAATAATTTTTTCAAGTTCCTGAAATACCTACTTGTGCACATACACACACTACTCTAAAGCTGCATATTATAGCCACTAGCCATACTGGCTATTTAAATATAAATAAATAAATGTTAAATTAAATTATAGTTTCTTCAGTAGAAGCAGGCACATTGCATGTGCACAATGGCCATGTGTGACTAATTTCGTACTAGCATTGGGCACCACAGATATAGAACATTTCCATTGTTTTACCAAATTCTCCTGGACAGCACTATTCTAGAAGAATAAACAAATGAATTTAGCATTCATAATGACTATCCTAGTAATTGCATCAAGCACATACCAGTATAAATAAAGCAGTTGACACATGTTCTGTCTAAACAAAGGGCAGAAATCTAGGATTATTCACCAGACATAGACAGTTTAAAAACCTTGCATTTACCTACATAGGACTAAAGGATAAATTATTAATACAATTCTCCAGACTAAACAAACCATTATATACAGCAGGGATGAGGAACTGCCTATTCCTCAGTTCCATTCACAGAGCAAGAATCAGTAAATCCTCTCAAGTGGCCTGTGTCGTGGTATGATCCCAAGTTCACCTGCATCACAATAACCTGACCAGAGAGTTTAATAATAAAATTAAAGTAGAGTTTTGGAATCTGCATTTAATAAGCTCTCCAATGTAATCTTTCTTACATTATAATTTGAGAATATCTGCTATAGAGTCACAGAAATGACCTCTTGGTCTTTCTTACTCACATTTCAAAAGAAGACTGAGTCAGACTTTCTGGATTTGAAACTTGACTCAGTCAACTGTATTTCCTTGGACAAGTTGCTTTCCCAGAAATTTTCCAGTGATACTCTCCTCCAATATCATTGGGCAGGTTTGGCTGTGCCATATGCCCTTGAGTGAACTCAGCGCAGATAAGCAGAATAAATGGTCGTGATTGCTTAGACTAATTAGCTTTCATCCCAGGACAGGAGAAAGTGCCAGGGAGTACATGGTGATTCAATACAAAACAAGGTTTGAGATCTTTACCAAGGAAGACGTTGGGAGGGATGGCTCTTGGGAGGTAACCAACAGTGTCTGGCACAGAATCCTCTCTGATGCTCACATATGCCTTATTATTACTAGTCCTAGGTGAGAGATGCATACAGCAAACTATAGAAATGTTTAGAGTACCTTCTCAATTCTGCAGAGCTTGTTGATTAGAGATTTATAACTAGAGGCACTGTTAAGGGTGCCTTTTTTCTACCGTTACACACAGATGACTTCTACTAACTTGCTTTTCTTCTGTCATAATTTCTTTTCTATATGTCCTCTCTCTGTTCCTTTCCTATTTTATGCAGGACAGCTCTTTGGCATATCCTCCAACCACTCCTCAACACCATCACTGCCTACCTTCTTGCTTCCAGGCTTAAAAATATACCATAAATTCCCTTTTCCCTTTTCCTTTAGTAATATGTGTTGTGGGATTTTGAATTTGTCAACTTGATCTCAGTAATTAACCATACAAAAGAGTAATCCTACATTTCATTTAGGAATATATACATGTATTATAAATTCATTTTCTACCAACAAGATAAAATGGACAAGAGGCCCAAGGTTGTCTTCATTGTTCAGGCTTAGAAGTGATACTATAAATAGGAGGAAATCTGACATCTCATTATCATCAATGGGGAAACCAGACTGCAGTCTTTTCAAGATGTGGTAGGATGACCAAACAGGAAAACACATCTTCACAGGAGGAAAGGAAGCCAATGCCCTAGAAGTTAGAAACCCCCAGTCTGTTACAGTTTTTGCAACCATCTGGCTGCATTTCAAAACCTCGTGTTTATGGCCTTCCTCTCAGTTTTCCAGGTATCACAGGCAACGGTAAAAGGAAGATGATGGTTTCAGGTGGGGAATAGGAGGAGATGGGGATGGTCACTTAAGGCATGGGGTCCTCTTATAGTCATCACGCATTTGATTCCTTAATGATTAAGGAATGAGTGTAGAGAAAATAAGGGAATATAATGAGCATTTTCAAATAGGCTGTGCTTTTCCAATGTGACCACGAGGAAGCACCTGTTTGGGTTACACTCTTTATGACAAGGATGTTTTGGTGTTTCTGTATTTTTGTTTCTTTCCAATTACTTCTAGGAGATGGTTTTATCTTTGATCATTTAATTCTGGTAATAGAGTTCATATTCATCCTCAAAGTGGCAAACTATCCAGCAGAAGCAACATTTGACTGAGCGTATAGCATTTTAGGTAATCTACTATAAAAAGGACAGCTATGTCATGACAGCTAATTGTAAGGTAGAGGTACTATCAAAACTAGTTCTATATCTAAGCTCACCCCCAACAAGAGGGAAAATTAGCTGAGATAATTAGATCATTATGTAATGAGATGGAAATTATAGTTTGGATCTCCATGTGGGTCAACTGATAGAAAAATTTGCAAACAACACAGTAGCAACAATGGCAATGAGTATCTTGATCTCTAAATTTAATCATATATTCTATCCAAGCATCTTACAGATGCTCATTGTTACAAGCTATACAATTGGTAGTATGACTACTCTGCAGAGTTACCTTCCTGCCAGGGGAAAATGAATTAAAATGCAAGTCCTCTTCTCTGCATAAAGAGCTGCTTATGGGAAAATGTAAAGACACTGGCATCTTCCTTGAAATCATGGAAACATGAAAGTGGAGCTAGATATGAAAACCGGAAAACAGGGTCAGGGATATAAAAAGGAGTGGCCAGTTTGGGTAACTAACTGTGCATTATTGGAAAATATGAGACCTAGATTAGCCATGAAAGACTGAAGTGAATCTAGCAGGAATAAGGGAGTACTCTATGTGAGAAGGATGGCCAAAGGATAGAAGCATGACACATGCACAAAAGCCATGAGAATATAAGGTATGACAAGAAAGGAAATTTTGTATATGTAGAGATCTGTGTTTGATTATAACAGAGTAATCTCAGAAATAAATGCATTATGGTGCCCAACTTTTTATCAATTGAAATGACACTGAATGCAAAAGTAAAAAAAATAAAAAATAAAAATGGCCTCCCCCCCCGCCAGAAGTTGTTAGAGATATTTGAGATTTGCCCAGTAAAAGTATATCTTTGTTTTTATGTTATTCTGATGAGGTATTTTGATATTAAATTTCAGAGCTACTATGAAAAATAGTAAACCCATTGATCTTCTTTAGTTTATTACAACAATTTTGAAAATGGAAACAGTGGAAAAGATATAATGACCTACCTTCCCCTAACATATATTACTACCACACCTTCAAGACCACGTGGACTCTGTAGAACAGGAGTTAGTATATACTACATGTCCATGGGCCACATGCAACCTGATGCATTCTTTTATAAATCAAGTTTTATTGAAACACAGCCATATCCATTTATTTACGTATTTTCCAAGGGTGATTTTGTGCTAGAACAGCAGAATTGAGTCAAGAATCGAGACAGAACATGTACTGTGTAAAGCCTCAAATATTTCTTTTTGATGTAGATGTCAGCATATACCACTACTATCAGGAAAGAGTTGGGTGACCAATGATGAATTAATCGGTTTTTAAGATAGATAAAAGTAGAAAGGGACTTTGTAGGGTGTGACTGCTCTTCTTCTTCTTTTTTTTAATCTCTCTTTTTTTTTTCTCCAAAAGCCCCTATTCTTTCCTAGCATCACATCTCTTACATCAAAAAGGAGTAAAAATAGCACAGGTAGGGAATAGAAGACGGTTTTGATGATGACTTGCTCAAATAAGAAAATGTTTGGACACAATCTGAGTGTGAATTGTCTTCCACTGATAAAATTTACCTTGCCAAATAACGCAGACTTTATTATACATTTCTAAATCTGGTTACATGTCTAAGAATTTTAAATGTCTTCCGTAATTTCATTTTTCTCCTGATATCCACCAGTCCAACTAAGCTGATAATTTTATGTTCCATATATGGATAAGGTTCTGTATCTTGGGGTGAGGCAATCTTTCAAAATGAGTTTCCAGCCAACCACTTCTCGTTTGGCTCTTAGAAAATCTTAGGCTCTCTAGGGGGTAAATGAATATGTAATTGTATAATTAGGCTATTGCTGCTCCTGTTTCTCCCATAATATTGTCTGGCTGTGCCACAGGACAGGGTCACTGAACAGCATTAGACTAAAAATGGAAATATGCTGATTGGGAGAAGCTGACAAGAATGACCTGCTGTGGACTGTTTTGCGTGGGCATAAGGCCTCATGAGATCACCTCCTAAATTAGATTCCCCTATAGTTGTAGTCAGCCTTTTCCTAATGTGTTTTTTCCTACTCTTCCTCAAGTTTAGGCAGCATAGGAAGCCACCCAGGTAATTTGATTTGAAAGATATAAGAAGGGTGTGTAGTCCAGAAGAAAATGCATCTCACGGTTTACTCTGGAAATAAATCTCCGCTATTAGTGCATCGTCCCTTAGCACTGGGAGCTACCGCAGGAATGGGAACTTATGGAATTCAGTGATAGTTGATCAGGCTCTGGATACCCCATTACCCACAATCTTCCCCTAAATCTTTTTCCTGAGTCATAGTGTCTCCCTCTTTCCTGAGTCATAGTGTCCCCTAACATAAAACTGAAATATGTATAATTATTATCCTGAAGAATATCTTAAGGATTTAAGTACATAGCATATGCGAATAGTACATTTTAAATTATGAAATTATAAGTAAGGCATTGTTTCTCTAAGTGTCCCATTTCAAATCCCAGCTGCCTCAAGGAGGCAGGCATTGTTCTTATGCTGGTGTTATCATTTTATTCGATCATTTTTCTCTTGACAGGTAAGGGCAGGCCAGTGAGCAATGGTCCTCAAAAGGTAGGAAAGGGAGTAAAGAGACCAAGTGGTGAGGGGAGGGAAGATTTGCATCTGGGAGTATTTTTTAAAAAGTGATACCTAATGTGTTTTGAGATAAAGTATAAAGACTGGTTTAGGGAGCAGGAAGAGAATATAGTCTTAGAATGGTGAGCCCACAGCC
The DNA here is from genome assembly GCA_002007465.1 of Ailurus styani. Taxonomy (NCBI): domain Eukaryota; kingdom Metazoa; phylum Chordata; class Mammalia; order Carnivora; family Ailuridae; genus Ailurus; species Ailurus styani. Next base: position 181,065 of record LNAC01000388.1, on the reverse strand, counting down.
ACTGTATACAAACTTCATTTAGTTCAAAATTTTACTGAAAGGAGGTCCTAATGCTAGCTACTACTTTTGTTGCAGCCAAGCAAAGGAGATTGAATCTAATTTTTTGCAAATTTTAACCAAATGGGAAGATTTCATTAAAAAATTAATTTCTTAGGGAATGAATAAGCCCCAGGAATATATCTCTGCCCTTGCATGAATCAAAAAGAAAGAAGAATAGAAGGGCAGACTTGCCAAATGCTTATAAATCAAATGTGCCCCCAAATAAGCTGCATCCCTAATAAAGACATGCAAATAGCCCAGGAAAGAGGCGTGCAAATCATCCTGCACGTAAATCACAGTAAGTGGGTGCTAATAAATTTTAACTTGACTGAACTGGCAAATTTTCAGAGGAATTAGTAGAAGGTGGGAATATTTAGAAAGCAGATGGAATACCGTTAATCATTTGATGAAGTACAACTGGACCCTATAAATTATTTTAACACATTTTCTGTCATTTCCAGCATTATCAGGGAATCATTCCCATACTAGGTCCATTTTCTACATCTAAATTAAACTTCATTTTGCATGAATTCCCTCCATAGTAGAAAAATTTTCGCTCTTACTATGGAGTCTCCAGTTTGGGATTAAGTCAGTTGTTCTGCAGGTGCCTATACTGGGAATTGCCTTCCTGTTTTTTTCCTAATTTTATTTTTTCTCAAGGCTGCCATTCCCAACATAGAAAACATTCCATCCCTCCAAACCTCCCTCATCATTTAATCTTCTCTCTTCTTTCCTCAGCTATAAATATATTTATTATTTAACAGAATAATTATATGATATAACTCTGAGACATGTTTAAGGATATTATAAAAGAGAAAACTGCCATTTGGCTAGGTCTTGTTTTCACTCACTTTAATCTCACTTATGTTCCTGGTGCCTATCTAAATGGCTGTTGATATCTTCATTCTTTTAAGATCCTAGGGAATAATAATATATGACATGCTCATTGGTATTTGACATGAAGAGCTGTGGAAAAGAGAGCTGTATTCCAAAAGGTTTTTAATGGTGATTGATTTATATTAGCTTTGAGTCACACTTGAGTTTGTTTTTTAAACTTGCTGCTCATAGTTGGAACACATTTCTGATAGTTGAATGGTTACCTGAGGGAAAAGGTGGCTTTGCAACCATCTTTGATCACCAGAGCCATCCACTAAATACTATGAATGTGTTTTATTGGCTCAAGCCCAGGTAGACTGAACTGCTTAATCTGCTATTAAACTGAAGCTAGAAGGCAGTGATTTGAAAAATAGAGAACTTTCTTTGTCAAATGGTTTTTAAAAATTTGAGGTTCATATGCATGTAATTACCCCCTCCCCACAGGAATGTACAGGGTCCATGATATCCCCACAAAGGACAATGATTTTGTAAATGCTTGTCTGCTTGCATTTTACATACCTCCTAAACTACCCAAATATATGCAACTCACTTAATTCTGGTAGAGAAGAAGAGCATCTGAGATGTGTTTTACTCCTACTACAGAAAAGTCTCTATTTGGAGATGGTCAAGTAGATTGGGCAAGCTTGCTGGGGAACCTCCTTTGCAGCCTCCCCTGACTCGTGTGGAGCTATAAAAACATGTTGGATGCTCCAGTGAGGTCTGGTCCCTCTGGCCACTGAGGTGAAGGGTTCTAATACAAACTAATTCCAGCTCCTATGACCAAATCTACATTTTTCAAATAGCACACACTTACTCTTCCAATGCTCTGCAGTCACACACATACATATATACACATGCAATCAAGTCTCATAACATGAGATAAATGCCTGTGACTTTACATCCAAGGATATAAAAGAACCAACAACATCTGGAAAACTTCTGGAAAACTTCTGGGCTTTGTCTAGGTCTGAAGGATGGCATCGAGTGGTTAAAAAGGAGAACAAAGGCCTTCATGAAGGATGGAGCATTTGAGCAAAATGCTATGGCAAGAAAGTACAGAGTAAGGAGAATAATGAATGAAACTCAATGTGTGGGCAACTGAGCAATGGCAATGGAATTTGAAGAGATAGGGAAGAATTTGCTATAGTGGCTCAAAAGGGCCATTTCCTCCTAAGTAGTTGGAAGTCACAGTCTTTTGGGGTAGAGTCAGACTAAGGTACACCATTTTATTAATGGGTATTAGTAGGATGTGGACAAATAGAGAAATTTGGTGAAATGAAAGATAAAACTCCTAACTTGCTTAGACTTGAGAGCACATATCTTACTGCTAAGGACTTACTCTGTGTGAGTCATAGCCCTCCTGATGTGACTTGAGACTTTTCCCCAGTCTCTCTGAAAAATGTATCCTTATTTGCCTTTATGTCAGGGCTTCCCTTGAGTTTCTCATTTATTATTTTTGTAGGCATTAATCCATTGATTTGCAAGTTGGCACCATGAAGATGAAATACCAGAGAGAAGTTCCAATGAGTAGAGGGGGCTGTACAAACATTAAAAAGTGCATATTATGCAATGTAACAATTGAGTACAAAATAGGTTGTATAAATAATACATTCTGTACAAGTAAGAAAATATGTGAATGGATGACTTGGTAAGTTTTTGTTGGATGGGAAGAATGGTCAGAGAAGACAGGTCTAATGTAATGGGTTAGCTGGCAGATCTTTAGTTGAGTGCCAGTTTATATTAGGAACCAAGGAGGAAAGAAGACCAGCTTTGCCTATCTCATGCTTCTGACCCAGTCCATCTCCACTCAGGCTGACAAATCTTTGTATTCAAATCTACTCATTGCTCCAATCAGCCAGATCCACATCCATCATGAGGGTTTTTCAGACCACCCCAGACTGTTTCTCTTTTCCCTAGACAACTCTAGAACTCTTTCACTCCTTGGCACACACTTAGTGTCCTATCATTAAATGTTATTTAAATTTTTATTTTATGTTATACATTGTACCATCTGTCTCCCAAACTAAATTGCAAGACACTTGAGGGCAAAAACAATGACTTGTTGTTCTCCATTCCCTGAAGCACCAAGGCACTAGTCACAGAACTGTCACGTGAAAGGCTGATAATTCGATTTGCTGATCTCTGAGCGTGAAGGAGAATATGAACCTGTTCTTTGGCATGAAAGTTCACAGTCACAGTATTTTATCTATATCCTAGCTGATATAACTCTGTTCTTGTTGGCTGACCTTCTAGTCCTAGGGAAAGGTGTATTTTTTCAGCTTGAGCAGCTCAGGTGGCCATGAGTGGAGGAGCCAGATCATCAACCGTGCACTGGACAGAAACAGTACTAAATCATTTCACCTCATCCGAGTAGGGGACGTAGCCTAGAGCTCTACTGTCCCATGGGAGAGCTAGTCACCCATGGCCAATCTCCTTGAAGAGATGAATGTTTTTCTAAAATAATTTAGAATTCTAAAGGTATATGGTCTATGTGTTGGCAAAGGAAACTTTACCTTCTAGAAAGAAGACACTGAAACAAAATAGCTTTGGTTTCTGCATTACATCAACTCATATCAGCGAGCATTTACTAAGCACTTATTATATATGGTGTGTTGTGTAGCAAAAAGAAAATGTTAATACCCAGTCCTTTCTTGGAAATTGCTTGGGAGGAGCTGACATACATCATAATTAAAAGTTCACCCTAGTTGAGCTGTGGGACAGTTTTATGATATAGACATTGTCATGATAGGATTTTGGAACCGAGAGAATAAATATAGTAGTGTTCCTAATATAATCACCCCTGATGACTGTTAAAATGTGGGTTTTGAGCTACAGCTCACCTGTAGTGAAGTGGAATGTCTATACCAAGTGCCAAGTTATCTGCTCTATTATATATACCAAGACTTAAGAATGATTGTCCCATCAGCCAGGGTAATTAAGGAAGACCTCAGGGAAGGGGCAGGAGAAAGATTCTAAAGGCAGAATTCTGGTTCCATCAGTCCCTTTTCTGTCCTGTTTCCTGGGCCATTGATCCATTACATCCATGGTTGGCAATGGACTGAGAGGAGACTATCCCGATAATTTTCTCAGAATGTTTTAAATTTGATATATTAATTTTCCTCTAACATTAATTGCACCATTGCATAGAAATGTGTTTTACCAGAAAGAATGCAGCTTTATACAAAACATTTTAGCAGCAATAGGCACAGTGGTCTTATCTCTAAGCACAGCTGCTGTAAAGTTAGAGAGAGGAAAATCTGGTACCTACGGAACCAAGTACCACACCTTTGCCTATGGTTTTCGAACATTTCTATACTGAGATGTGTAAAAAGATCACCTCTTAGGAACATAAACAGCAACACACACACATGCACGCACACACAGTGGCCCTCACACAGTATAATCAGTGCTAACTCTCAGTGCCAAGTTCACAACATGGTTTTTCATAGGTGTGCTGCATGCACGAACAGGCATCCACACACATGCTTTGGTTTCCTTTTAATGGTCACAAACTTTAGTCTAATTTCTTAGGTGAGTGAGATGCTAATCAAGCAGTTGAAGACAGAGAGCCTAGCGAAAATAACCAAGTGTGAATTTGTCCAGGGGGACTCTCGACTTTGAAGAAGGAAAGAAGAAATTGTCACGTTGATTCCACCGGAGACAGCCTTCCTGTTACTAAGCGGCCCCTGGGGATTTGCTACCTGATTTGCTCTTCGTCAGGTTGGCATCTCAGTGACAAGGCAATTGTAATTAGAATGAATAAAACGAGAGATGTGCCAACTCTCTGCTTATAATTCAGACTGTGACATTAAAGAAACATTGCAGTTTTATTATTTTTTAAAAAAAAATTTTAAGGAGTTACAAACAGCTAGTAGGTCTTTGCCTACTGGGATGCCTTCCATAAAACTCAGAACTGTCTTGCTAAAGAAAGAAAATATGATGTGCTTGTTGTACTCCAGATGGTTATATGTTACCTTTTGGGATTTTACACTGTCTTTGGAAATGGTCTTATTTTTTCATGCTTGTTTTTGCGATGCACAGGCAATAAAGATTAGGGGTAAAGAGGAAACATCAAAGAAGATTCCTGCTATCCTATTGTCTCTAAGCTTATTGCTGCTGGGAAAGAGTTAGGTGAAGGTAGTCTGGGCTGCAATAATAAAAACTGTAGCCACTTGAATATGATGAGGGATATTGCAAGGTAGAGGGTAGGTGGTGGTGGTAGAACCTGATTGATTCTTGAACTGGGCCTTGACTTAACATAGAACTTGAACAAAAGCCCCCCAAATGATGGCAGCATGTTTTGATTTCTCATCTCTTTCCATTGAAGACTGGAGATTACTTGGAAATCTGAAGGGGTTCCAGGTGATTTATCAATAAGAATCTTGGGGACACTTGCAATCTTAAAATTAAAAAAGCCATTAAGCTGAAACGTTTAACTTCTCTGTTTTTGTGTCTTATTTGAACTCTTCATAGAGACAGTGAAGAATTTCTCATTCTTTTTCTTCTATCATATTTGGAGATAGAATTACTATTTTTCTCTCTGCAAAATAAGATTCTCATTTATCATAATTATACTGTGACTTTCCTTTTTTTCTCCTGGTTGATCTGTGCCTTGCTTTTGTACAACTCTGATCTGGTGTTTGCATGCGTATGTGTGTGTGTTTCTCCTCCTCTCTTCTTTGCCAGATTCTAACCATCCTTAAAGCACAACTCATGCTCCATCCATGCCAGTTTTAAACATGCGTCTAGTACATATCCAAAGAAAAATTGTTGAGATGGTGGTAGGAGGCCTAAATCTAGAATTTGAGAGCGAAGTATGGACTGAAAAATCAAATTGTCAGCACATGGATGATATTTGAAATAGTGAGACTGGATAAGATCACCAGACTGAAATAAGTTCTTCTTCAAACCCTGTCATACCTGTGGTTCCTCTACCTCTCCTCCGCACTAGGGGTTCTACTCAATCATTTTAGACTTGTCACCACTTTTGAAGGACACTCAACCATATGATAGACCAGTTGCTTGGTTTAAATGATGCCAGAGATATTTTTTTTCTCTAATGGAACCAATCAGACTGAAGATATAGGCAACTGATTTTTAATATGGACCCATGTGGTGTCGTCACCATTTCCCTATTTGAGAGAACACTCTAGTCAACCACTTTTCTTAGAGGCACTCAACATGGATTGCTATTTGTAGACATATTCAATCACTTTATTGAAGGGAGCCTTCATGCTGCAACATTTTATCTCAGGCAGTAAGTCAATCATCTGTCACAGAGACTCACAATAATTTGTTTGCCCAGCTGTAATAATACAGCTTTCATCTATGTTGTTATTTTTTCAGACAATTAGGGTTACTACTTTATACAAAGCAATAAAAAATATTTAATATTTTTGTTAAAATTTTTGAAGGATCTTTTAAAATAAGAACCTCTGCCTTCCTAAATAGTTAACTATGAGAGTAGTTTCACACTTTCTTACTGTCTCAGAATCATCTTCATGAACAAAAATCATGGTTCTGGAAGGTCCAAATCCATACCCCTGTCCCTCTGGTGATGACAGTGTATTCTGAATCCCTGGGCCCTTTTACTGCATGTTAGTAGTTCTGCCACCTTCCTCTGCTGTCTGCTGTTACCAGTCACTTCTCACCTTTATCAGTTTATCTTTTCTGCTTCTACTCTGCTACCTCCTCTTATATACAGTTGTCCAAGTAAGGGACTGAGGAGACTCTATGTCATTTCCCTTCAGCAGAATTAAGAGCATGGAAGTTATTTCCCTTGCTACTAAGAACCTTTGCTTTAAAACAAAACAACAAAACAAAACAAAACAAACAAACAAACAAAACCTCCTCCTACAGCTTTTTCTTCAGGAATGGCAATTCCTGAGCTGAGGTTGTTCAGAATTACCTACTGGCAAGTGAGCCATTGATTTATCTGACACAAACATGAGCCTGCCTCCTTTTCAAAGGACTTTTGTATATGTTATGTCATATCAAAACAGTCCAGATGCAAAAAAAATTAAAAAACACAGATTCTAAAAACAAGACCCAATTCATAATGGCATAAATTGAGAAGGTCTCCTATTCATATTTTCATGGAAAGTAAACTTTCACTTTTGCATAAGATAGTTCCTTACATCTAAGAGTTATCTTTGAGATAAAATTTCCCAATGATATTTTTTAAAGTATTTCAGAATTTACATGGCATAGTATCTTCCCCTTCTTTAGCAGTGTTTCAACAAAGTACCTGTCTTATTGATCCATTGAATGGGATAGTAACACCTATAAAACATGTTGCAGTGAATGAGAGTAGCCCTTTGAAGTCAAATAGTTTCAACCCTACCAGTCAGCTGTATGATTTAGGGCACATAATTTATTTCTTTAAGCCTCAGTTTCCTTATCTCTCACAGAGGGAGGATTGTAACACAGCCTCATCAAGCTAAAACGAATGCTCTGTTCATTTGAGCTACTGTTGAATCACAGGGTTAGTGAGTGGCAAGCCCATTAAAGTGTAGAGTATTAATTACTTAGATACCTTCATTTTGTGATAAAGGAATTTGGATTCCAGATGATTTAAGTGAGTCCCATCTTTTTCTTACTTTTCTTAGAAGTGGATGCTTTGCATAGATTATTTCCTTTAATTCTCACATTCTAGAGTATATGCTAATATTCTAATTTGAAGAATGGTAATTCAGACTCAGAAAATATATGCAAATTTTCCAAAAACACACAGATCTTAAGTTGAAGGCTTATAGTTCAAAGTCAATGCTTTATGTACAACTCAGAGTTGATGAGGTTCCACTAGCTACCACGTGCAGTCTTCCATTTCATGCTGCAGGTTGATCTGAAGTTTCAGGATTATGGAGGGAGAAATGTAAAGAGCATGTACTAGGATAAGATGGAGGGAAATTCTACCTCTTCCCCTTTCTAAAGTGAGGGGCTTCAAAATGGTTCTTAAGCACCAGAAGAAAGTACAGACTCCAATATTTAGTCACTGGCAGGAGAAATCTGTTTCTTCAACCATCAAGTAAAAAGGTAGAACTGTGTGCTTCCTCATCAAGTGTGCCTTCTCCCCAACTAGATCCTTACCATCTGGCAGAATTAGAGTGGAGATACAGATAATTCTATAAGGACAAATAGACATTATTATGTAAAAAAAAAGGTTAGACGTCATTTCAGTAATGTATAATTATGTATAATTCTGAATATAAGCACAAAGTGTGACTTTGAACCCAACATGTCACTCTCTCCATCATGGCAACTGGGAAGATGCCTTTCTGGATTCTGAGCCCGCACTTTAATGTACTTCAGAGAAATGCATTAAGAGAGGGCAGAAGTAGAAAGGAATCCAAACCCTAGTTACAATAAAATAAATATCATTTATAAACATGCTTTGGATTTAACTGTGAAAATGGAAAATGGAGAAAATGGAAAGTTCTGAAAGACATAGGTGATGGGACATTGTAGTGTGTTGCAATAGAGCCTTCAGGTACTTTGGTTTTGAAAATTGCAGAGCAAAGTGTATGACTGAATTGGAAGGATTTCATCCTTCCTGATGTATCTTCACTGAACCCTACTCACACGCATCAGACTTTAATATTCCAGCCGTCGACTGCTGTCATTTGGTGGTGGCTGTATTTGCCAACCCCACTCACAGAGGAGGGAAAATAAGTGGACAAAATCACTGGGCAGGTTGTGCATCAGAAACTGTATCATCAGGCCCTGGATTTCTCACTCTCCCTGGGTGATACTAAATGGTAGATCATAAGAAAAATAAGGAAACAACAAAAACAGAGAACAATACCTCCAACTATTTATATTCTATTTAAATCTTGCTTTCCTTAATTATGAACTTTCTCATCAGTATTTCTGAATAATTGTAATTATTTCCCCCCTAAGCTATCAGCATATAAACTTACAGATGGTACCAACCTCTCCAGCGCCTCTTTCATTGCTCTGAACTTCTGGTGCCTCTGGAGGAGTCTGGCTTATGGCTTTGTTTTGCCACAAATGAGTCCCCTCTCCTTTCTTCTCTGCAGTAGAAGTTGTTTCTTCTCTCCCCCTTTTCTCCCCCTTTCCACTATGGTACATTAGTTTTGAATAGTAGGTACTGTGTCCTGTGATCCCTACTCCTCTCCCCAGCATGACTGTCATTTGCTAAATCCAGATGATTCTCTAGAAGTATCAGGATCATCTGGGGAAAGACACTTCCACATGCACCTTGCATATGCCTGTCACTGATTTCCCATCTGAATGTAGAACATGTTGGAGCCTTAGTTACTCAATTAAATATTTAGCACCTAGTGCATCCTCTGCCTCATGTGGTATTCTGCAGTATATGAACTATTAAAGAAATGGCACCATATTCAAGGAATTTCTCTATTGAGGAGATAAGACCAGAACACATGAAAGAGTGAATACACATTTACATATGAGTTGAATTGCAAAATGACAGAGATACAAATAGTAAAGCTAGTTTCTAGCTGTCAAGTTAAAGTAACCCAATTTTGAACTATAAGTTCAGAGGAGGGGGGTTTCATATTTAGCTGAGGTAGGTAGAAAAAACTTGAAAGATGAGTTAAATTGGAAGTTGATACTGTGTTTAAAATCTCACATGCAATTAATACCTTCAAACATTGACAAGCTGGGCTCAGATCACTTTTAGGTCCTTCGTGAAATTTGTTGCACTTGCAGTTACTTTCCTTGGTTCTCTCCTGTTCATTTCCATGGATAACATTCATTTTAACCAAACATTTATTAAAAAGCAAACATCATTTCAAACATAAAGGATTAGTTAAATAAAGTGTGATGTTTTATTGGATCAATGTTTCAAAAACAAAGAATTACTATATTTTCTGTACTTTAGAATATGCAACCCCTTACAACCCCTCCCAACTTTGAAAAGGAGAGATGGGAGTTTATGGAATCAGTGAGTAGAGGTCAGATATCTGTAGACATAAAAGCCATGCCAATGCATGGGGAAGAAATTGGATTAAAATAGCATATCTCAATTCCCAAGTCAATGAAAACACTTTCAAGATCGTAATACACAATATATGCTTTGGCGTCCATCTTTCAACTCATTCAAAACAAGTCTTGTCCATGGACATACTTCCCTAATTTCGTAACAAAGGGGCACAAAATTAAAGCGAACATTATACAGGATTTATAATATATTTATATTATTATTTTTTAAATAATTTTAATAATACTTAATTATGTATAATAATAGATTAGTATTATAATGTTATATATACAATGTAATAATATACTATATATACTACATATTACATTATATTGTATATATTACAATATACAATGCTATATACTATATATAATAGTATTACTATATATAATATAATTAATATTTGCTTATTATAGTATTATATATTATATATATATATTATCGTATATTGCCAACTTATCTGTGAGTTTGGATCCCATTAAAGAAAGGACCTGCTCTCTCTCTCTCTCTCTCTCTCTTTTCTCCATATGAAACAACTAGACCTAATTTACCTTAAGTGACATTATCAGTTAGTTGTACATTAGTTTCATTTGAGAAATTCTGCACTCATAGGTCTGAAATCTCTTGCACTTTCTTCATTCATGGAACAAATTACATTATAAAACTAGCTCCTTTTAGGTTTCTGCCAGGGTTTCTTTGGAAACCCAGAAAGAAAATCAAACCTGCATCCTCTGTGTGCCCAGTGGGCCATGGGGGTCTAAGGGCTTATTAGTGACTCCATCACTTCCATCCATCATTCTCCGTGCACCATGGCATGCACACCCGCCAAGAGAACTTTAAAATAAGAAATAAAACTCAATGAACTCACATTCAATTAATATTAGTCATATTATTAATCTTTGCTGGTACAAGGCTTATCAGGAGATAATTGACCTTGTCAGTGTTTCGAGCCTGCTGCATTGTTGTAGGATCTCTCACTCCCATCACGCTTAATTAGAATGCAATAAAACAAAAAAAAAGGGGGGGGTTCTTTTTCTTGCTTCACTATGGGATGTTCACTTACCTCCTCCATCCTCTCTCCAAGAAGGAGAATGGGGAATCGTGGCTATCATGGATGTATAATCTTCTCAATTAATAAAATGAAACTACCGTCATTGCTCCCCAGGGCATGACAAATGCACCTGTCTGCAGAGCCAGACGACTGATGTCCCTTACGTGCCCAGACACTTCCTTCTTTTTCTGTGTGTTCAAAGAAAACATGATTTTAATTGGAATGTGAAAGAGGCCCAGGTGGAGAGGTGGGGGTCTAGTGATTTACTTTTATGTAAAAGGTGACGTTTCCTGACACTGATCAACTTGGTATCTGACTTGGGTTTCATATCTCTTTTTCAAATTTTCTGAAAGTCAATTGTCCTTTATTCTTCCTGGGTTCGTGTCTCTTTGCTTTTGCTGCTATTTCACATTTAACATGCAGGCCTTGAATTTCTACTCTTTAAATTTTCTCATCCCAGAATTTGTTAGATGACCACCCATTCAGCATGGGATAAATGAATTTCGTGTTTCAAGACCAGGGATTGGCAGAATGATCCCTAAGGACTTTTTCAGATGAGAAAGTCTATGATTAATTTTGAGGAAGACCAAGGTAAATCTTTTGGAGTGGATGAACAATAAATTTCCCTGCTCAAAGCAGGGATCCCAAACATAGGTCTTCAAACAGTAGACTAATAATCCACGTCTTGTGCCTGCTCCTTTGCTAGCTCTGTGAGGCATTTCAACCCAAACAGCTTACATTCAGAAAGAGACGTGACATCCTTAGTGAAAGGTTACACACACACACACACACACACACACACACACACACACAATGACATTGAAATATAAGAACTAATCTTTATCTGAGAGTGTGTGAGCACGCTATTTGTGGAATATGATTCAACAGTAGACAACAACCTCCTTAAATTTTGTTTGAACATGTATTTTATTATTCAATTCCCTGGTCACACAAAGACTTTCAACAAAACCTAAAAATAGGTGTCGGGGGAAGTCAGAATAGTCTTAATTCTTCAACATATGCATATCTCATATTTACTATCTACAGCTATATAATTGAAAGCTCAGTGAAAATGCATAATCCACTTCCTCTGTGTATTAACTGAAAACAATGAAAGATTATTGAATAATAACAATTATCATTATAAGTCTTTTACTTTGTGTCTTATACACATAGGAATTTCTTTCCTGTTACGGCTGGTGTGCAAGTAGAGTATGTCATTTAATACAATAGGAATTTAGTGACTATCCCCTTTGTGGCCAATTCTGTGATTTTTTTGTTTTGTTTTGTTTTGATATGTTTGGCCTGGTCAGTTGTGATTGTTTTGGATTAAACAAGCTTAAAGTCAGTGTCTTGGATCACAAAGCACGATGAAAGATGGACAAGGAGAAATACTTGATCTGTCACAATTAAGTGTCAGAAAGTAATCAGGTCAATGTCAGGGGCTGGGAAAATAAATGAATTCAGCACAGTTCTCTGAGAGATAAGAGGGGAATTGTGTCACCTTTAGGCTGGATGTTCTCAAATCAGCTACTCCACCCCCCAGACTGACCAAGCCCCATGGATTTAAAAGGTCTTTTTTGAGAATGGATGAAGTGGCCTCTCATGGTGATATTCATTTACTGGGAAGGCAACTTTTTCCAAATATTTTTTTGTTCACTAGAAATATTTACCGAGCGCTCCCTATGTTGTAGATGCTTTTACAATGGCTGGAGTTATCTTATGAATAAAACAAAGCTGTGCCCTCCTACAACTTACATTCTAGTGAAGAGGGAATGAAAATAAGAGAAGAAATAAATATATACATATCAAGCCCTCAGGCCCCTCTTTCTATTCCACTGTGGTTTCGTTAAGAGTGGACCAGGGTCTTCCTCATAGGAGCCCTAATTTTCTAATATCACTTGTTGGTAGGATAGAAAACTCAAGCAAATGATCCTATAATTTAGAAAATTCACCAAGAAGATATATAGAGAAAAGTGCATAAATACATCCAATGTACAGTGTAAAATATTCAAATATCTGAATGTACCACTAAGGTGTTAAGTGCTAACAGTAGTATGGAGAGGAAAAAAACACGAAGGTTGGGATGATTGAAACAGATTCCCTTGGGGACGGTAAGAATTACAATGGAACAAGATCACACTGGGTTTGCCTGTATACCCAACCAAGTTCATGACATGCTCAGATTTTTCAAACCCTGTTCTCATAACACTGTAGATACAACTGAAAGATCACTGGAGTCAGGCAAATTTTTCCAGTTCTCCTTATACTATTTAATCAGGCCCGATTCCTAGAATTACAAACTGACATTACTACATGCCCATATGTGTGCACACTTGAGATTGGTTCTGCTTCACAGGTTGTTCTGGAAGGTCTGTCATGCTGAACACCATGGCCTTCCTAGTCTTGCTCATAACTTGCTTTCCCTACCGGGAACTCATAAAGAGCTACTGCATCAGTGCTACTGAGTTTGGTTATTTTTTATTGCCTCATTATTATTATTATTGATTATTATGACTTAAAATTATAGAGTGCAAACAATATGCTACATACTGTTAGAGGCAGCATCAGATGACCATGGATTTAACAGCAGTACACAGGTCTTTATAAATAGGGCCTCAGGCCATGGATAACTTGCTGCCATTAGCATGCTCTCCAGGTGGGAAATCTTACAGTCATTCCAAAGTATATGGTCATTCCAAAACTTTTCGCAAGTGGTTACAGCAAGAACATGACCAGTTCCTGGAGGTTCAGAGAAAGTCAGTCTTAGACTAGAGTCTCACTTACCTGCTAAGAAATCAGAGGTAGAAAGAAGAAAAGAGGGGAATTGTTCATGGGATTTGATATACACTGTTGAATATGCTTTGTTTCAAATTATTTTATTTTTCTGATCATATAAGTAATGAGCATTGACAAATTTGGAAGTAGAAATTATGTATAATGATGTTACCAAAAAAAGTTAATACTTGCATACATTTACCTTTAAAAAATATAAACACATATACTGTTTGTATCTACACATAAATATCAATCAAGACTGGATAGTCTTATAATTGTATATCTTGTTTTATTTTTGCCTACTACTGTGAGCTTTTTCAATATCATTATTTTTAAAACATATTAATAAGAGCATGATCGTGCATCAAAATGTATATAATCAACCCCTTTCTATTAGATGTTGAAGTTATTCCCAAATTGTATGGTAGTACATATAAACCTCAGATAAGTATACTAATCTATTGAGTCTTGCCTTTATACTTTGTGTATCCTGGGTTGAATTCTTAGAAGTGAAATAATACACTGGCAAGTTTCTGCTGTAAAGTAATCTATGTTGAGACCCTCCAGTGGAATATGATTACGTCTGTTTCCCCATAGCCTCACTAGAATGGAGTCATAGAATTTAAGAGCTAGGAAGGGCTTCAGAACTCCAGTGCTACCCCTTTTATTTTACAGATTTGACCAGTGAGAGATCAGAGACTTACTGAGGTCACACTAATTCAAGGTCCATGAAGTCACTTATTGTGTCTTGTAATTAAGAACTCTGCCTCTTGGGCGCCTGGGTGGCTCAGTGGGTTAAAGCCTCTGCCTTCGGCTCAGGTCATGATCCCAGGGTCCTGGGATCGAGGCCCGCATCGGGCTGTCTGCTCCGTAGGGAGCCTGCCTCCTCCTCTCTCTCTGCCTGCCTCTCTGTCTACTTGTGATCTCTCTCTCTGTGTCAAATAAAAATTAAAAAAAGAAAAAAAGAACTCTGCCTCTTGCCTGGGTTTCCAACTTGGCTCCAGTAATTATTCTTGTGCGAGTTGGGCAAATTTCCTTACTAATTTATGTCTCAGTTTTCTTATCATAATTTCCAAGGTTGTTTTGAGAACTGAATAAGAAATTAAAAATTATAAGCATGTAAATATTCTAAGCATCAAAGTGTTGATAGTGAGTGAACTGGTAATGTGTTATGACATTAAAGTATTAGTTATTATTTAGAAGGTGAAAGAGAAAAAAAGCCTTTCTATCTTGATGTCTGGGAAGACAGGCTAAAGCATGACATTTAAATACCCTTCTGTTCTGGAGATGGTTTCTCTAGAGGACTTTGTAATTTATTGTTTGTCATGGCCTTTTTAACCATATAACCATAACCGTAACCTTTACATATAAAATGCTTAGCAGAGTGCCTGATATACTGGAAGGGTTCAAAATATTTAGCTATTATTAATATAGGCCATGACTTCTGACATGCCAACTAACGTTCTACTTGTAGAAGGAACCACAGGAACTAGGATTTACTGACTAGAGAGGACTGTTCTCTGCGGATGTTACATGGGAAGGTCAAGAGTGAAGCATCCAGGAACACCTGTCATGCCAACTCAGCTGCCCTTCCTTTATGCTCCTTCACATTTCCCTGCCATCTCTTCATCTTTTCATAGTCTCGTTCTGTGCACTGGCTGCTGCATAAATACTAATTGTTGTTGTTGTTCTTATTATTGTATTGTTTTACTTTGTGTTCTCAGTATCTCTCAAAACACAACCATTTCCCCCAAACTGTGGTCATGTTGTTTGCTCAAATTTAAGCATTTTATATGTCCAAGAAAAATCATGAATTCTGTCTTACACCCTTCCTCCTAAGTAAATTTAAATCATCAGAATGCAAATCCATACAAGCCATGTACATATGACTCTTCCCTACTTCTCAGTACACACACACACATTTCAGGTCAGGTCACTGGCTCAGTCAGCATATATGATTATTCTGGTATCGAGATTTGAGACAGATCTGAAGGTCTCAAAGCTCCCAGAATATTATCTGCCTTCCTTACAGTCCCTCCTCTGTGCTGCCTCATCTGAACCCTCCTCCCAGAAATGCCCCATGGTTCAGGCCTTTGCTGATCTTTCACCTCATAAATATTCTTGCCCGGGACTGATCTCCCTTTGTCTTATGGTCCCTCTCTTTGTCAGGATAAAATTGATTAACTAATTAGTAATAAGATATTAATGTCTAATAATATATTTGCATTTTAATAAGAAACATTAATGTCTTAACTAAAGGGGATGTCTAGTGATGGACATTTTATAATTTTGCCATACTGGTAGAAGAGATATGTTTGAATAGAGACCATCTGACTGTTCTCAAATTATAACCCTACTTGATTAAGCATGTGTTACATAGAGCCATAAGAAAAAAAAAATGAAGTCAGGATCT
This sequence comes from Ailurus styani, assembly GCA_002007465.1. Classification (NCBI taxonomy): domain Eukaryota; kingdom Metazoa; phylum Chordata; class Mammalia; order Carnivora; family Ailuridae; genus Ailurus; species Ailurus styani. The sequence continues at coordinate 164,943 of LNAC01000388.1, read as the reverse complement.
CTTAGAGACCTCTTGCTCTGTGCAATGCATGCTAAATAAGAGAAAACTTTGTATCCTGCCCTTTCCACCCGTGTGTACAACAGGTAGAGATACCAGTTGCTGGTGTTTGTTACTACTCATTGTAAAAGAGTATTTAAAATATCTCAAAATTTAAAAAATTAGATTGGGGCAAATCAAGTTTGAAAAAACTACCTATCTGTTACTGGCATAATTGCATCTCTGTTGTGGATGGTCTGAGTGCTTAGAGCATCTTTTTTTTATAAAAATTCCCAACGACTTTAAAACTACTTGGAGGAAAATGTGTTTGTGGAAAATATGGACCAATTTTTTGAGCACAGTGAAAGAATACTTTCCTTATCCTTTTCTTTGTCTTCTTCTAGCACTGAGATCCAAGTGTTCTTGAGTATACACAATGGTTCACACTCTTAAAAAAGTACAAATTACATTTCACTGTGGTCCAAATGAATTGTCTGGTTTTCTTCATATTCCCCTGGTTTTATTTAGCTTGTTCCATCTTAAGATAGAAATATAATATGATGGTAATTATCTACTGCATGGTGAACAGTAAATAGCCAGACATCAGAAAAGGCAACAAAGCCGGTAACAGATCTGTATAGCAATGTGTAATCTCATACTGATCATGGGAATTGTATTGTTGTGCTGTCAAAATACATTCAGTTCAAACACTATCCTCAGGAACTATACAACTGTAAATAAAAGCAAATTGGAGTGATTTAATCATCCTAAAGCTTATTTGCACGTGTTTCTTTCTTTGTGACATAAAAACACATAAAGGATATATTGAAACTCACCATGGAGTCATCCCTGAGCCATGTTGATCTCCATCCCCTTCGACACTCTGGAGTACTTCATGCTAGCATTATTTACCTGTCCCAGGGAGAAATGAGTTATGACATAGTTTCTGCATTTCCACAGGGCCTAGAACAGTTCTGGAAATGGAGTCAATATTCAGTCATTTCTTCACTTATAATTCAGTCCCCTGACAACTTTCAATTACAAATAGTTCTTTCTTGGGGTTATGGAGAATTCAGTGTGATTGGGCCACTGGGAAGTTGGAGTTCTTACCTAAAAAAACAGTGTACATTCAAGACAGAGGTGATTCACCAGTCCATTTATCTGTTCTGTTTTGTTTCCCATCACTTGTTAATTTCTTTTGGCCAAACAACCAAATTCTCCAATATTCTTCCTCTGAAAAGACAAGAGAAGTAGTTTATGGGCTCCTAAGCAAGGTGAATTGGGGAAACATAAATACCAGGTAATCAGAAATATAGGTTTCCTGGATGCTGTGATTAGATGGATGCTATAATAAGCATCAACCCCAAATAATACTGGCCTCACTCAAGTCATGACGCTAAAAAATCTTCTATTCCTATTACTTATAAATTTAAAATATCCTGTGATTTTTATTATCAGAAAGAGGTCATATATCATTAAGAAATATACTAGAAATAATTCATTTATCATATCATCTATAAAATAGAATAAAACTCCTGTGGGTAAAAGGAAAACTAGTTTTGGGAAGAAATCAAATTGGAAAAGAAAATATTAATTAAAGATAAAAAGGTCAGAGAGAATAGGGAATCTATAGGTTATCCATCTTGACAATATTGTTGAATACTGTGTCTGGTACACAGTAAGTAGCAAATTAATATTTGTTGAATAAGTAAATACATACATCACCCACATAAAAGCATTAGAGTACTAGCTGTCTAGACACTGGTACATTGAACAGGGGATAAAAGCTATTGAAGAAGGAACAAAGGCTGCCCTCCCCTCCCCAGAAAAATTTAGCAATTTTACCATTTTACCTGGAGCTAGAACTTATTTTTATTTTTTTTTAATTTATTTTTTTTTCTTTAAAGATTTTATTTATTTATTTCACAGAGGGAGAGAGATCACAAGGAGGCAGAGAGGCAGGCAGAGAGAGAGGGGGAAGCAGGCTCCCTGCTGAGCAGAGAGCCCGATGCGGGCCTCGATCCCAGGACCCTGAGATCATGACCTGGGCCGAAAGCAGAGGCTTTAACCCACTGAGCCACCCAGGCGCCCTAGAACTTATTTTTAATAATGCCCAAAATGCGGGGATTTTTATATTATCTGTGAACTTAATTTGTCCAGGTTCACATTTTGTTCTATTACCACGAGTTAATGGGAAGTAACTCTATCTGGAGTTCCTAATATAAAATTTTATAGTATGGAGTATTTCCAGATTTCTTTGTATTGTTGTGTGTGCCTTGTTATGCTAAACAGGCATATTGCATGTTTTGTTTTCCTATGGTCATGGCCATTTTCACTGTATTCCAAAAAATATAGCCCATAAGAAAGAAACCATTTGGTTATGAAAGTGTAAAAAAGAGTATCACCAAATTTGCTAGAGAATGTGGAATGTTTTTTTTTAATAACGGCATTTTAAGTATGTAACTCAAATTGAAACATTTCTGTGTTCTTTTTCCTTTGATGTGTAAATGTATTTAAAGCAGCAGAAATCAATATGTGTGTTTTCTTTGTTCTTTTAAATCAAGTCTAGTTCTGATAACAGGATAGGCACTGGCACCCCTGGGGATCTGAGTGTCCTCTGTAGAGCAAACAGGAGGTGCGGAACTCCAGGGCCCAGCCCTTTAAGCAACATTGGCAGTTTGGTGCCTCCTGTTTCATGGAGATCCTCTCCTCCAAATGTATGAGCTGTGACAACATCTGAAGAAACATTTCAGTCTGTGGTCTTTGGGTTTTAAAAAATTATTTGGAATTTTAGAAATGATTGTATTATTATATTGCTAGGGGAATCACATTCTAGATTTCACTAGGTAAAAATCAATAGAGTACATGTCTTCTAGAAATCCATTACCTTATGTGGTTGATTTTACTCCAGCTTCTCCTCTTTTGAAACGGCTCAACTTAAATTAATTCCCACAGTGTTTCATTTGGTTTTGCCCAATGGTTCTTAACCCAGGACGATTCTGCCCCCATCCTTTTAAGGACATTTGGCAATGTCTGGAGACAGTTTTTGTTGTCACACATGGGGATGGGTGAAACTAACATCTAGTGGGTGAAAAGCAGGGATGTTTAAAATCCCACAGTGCATGATATTCAGTGCAGCATCTCCCCACCCCAACAAAGACTTACCCAACCCTAAATGTCAGTAGTCCCATGGTTTAGAAATCCTAGTTTAACCTGTTTGTCTAGTTAACCCCAGCTTCAGGAAGACTTTCTTTTTTCTTTTTTTTTTTTTTTAATCTTTGTTCTACTCATCATTCATCTTCTCATTCAATCATGATGCAAGTGTTGTTTGAACAATTCTTAGGGGCCAAGAACCAAACTAGGAAATAAGAATGTGTGTGGGGTGGGGGGCTGGGGGAGTGGTTAGGAGTAGGTGCATGGCCTTGCCTTCATGAAGCTTCTAGGCTAGTATACTGACCGCAATATGTCTTCAGCCTTTCATTCCAGTTATTTTACTCCAGTCGTTCATGCATCCTCTGTGCTCTAGGCTGTCAGCTGCCTACTACCCTTTCTTAAACTTCCTTACTACTATACATGTCATTCCCAAGTGACTTTGCATCTCCTACCTGTCAGCCCCACCAATCCAAACCTTTTGTAGAAAAACCTGCCATGCCCTTAATTCTTATTCGAACTGCTGTAGCATTAAGTTTTGCAGTATGCATTTCTTCTCCAGTATTTTTTTATGCTGTGAATTTTATCTCACCAATTAGATTGCAAACTTCTGAAAATAGTGGCCAAGATTTATGACTTTATATAGTCTTTAGATTAACTGACATTTTGTCTTGAGTGATAGAGAAGGTTTATTAATTTTGTAAAAATAATTATAGCTATGGTTTACTGAGAACTCGCTAAGTGTAAACTACTAAAATTTAATATATACCATCCTGTTTAGTAATTATGACAGTATTGTGAGATACTACCCATGCATATCCCATTTAACAGGTGGGGAAATTGAAACATGAAGGTATATAATTTCTTCAATATGACTTAGATAGTACATAGTTGTAAACTCAGCTCTCTCTAATCACAAAGTCAGAGTCATGAATATGACACTACAGATAATAACAGCAACAACAAAGATAGATGTTATGGTAGAATAATAATTGTTTCCAAAGATGTCAGGGCCTAAGCTCTGCAAACTGTGTATGTTACCTTATTTGGAAAAAGGATCTTTGCATATGTGATTAAGTGGAAGCTCTTGAGATCAAGAGATCATTCTGGATTATCCTGGTGTGTCCTAAACACAATCACAAGTGTCTGTATAAGAGAGACACAGAGAGATTTGACACACAGAGAGGAGAAGGCAGTGGGACTACAGAGGCCAACTTTGGAGTTTATGCAGGTACAAGCCATGGATTACCAGCAGCCACCAAAAGGCATGAAAAGGATTCTCTAGAAGCTCCAGAGAAAGTGTGACTCTGCTGACACCTTGATTTTGTACCACTGATACTGATCTCAGGCTTCTAGGCTCCAGAACAGTGAGAGAAGACAATTTCTGTTGTTTTAAACTACCAACTTTTTGGTGATTGTTACAGCAATCCCAGGAAACAAATACATCTATCATATGCCACGTGCCTGCTTTGTGTCAGTCTAACAAGATCATAAGAATATATGAGTCTAAAGCCCAAGATGCAATTTCTCATGAGATCTAGTTAAGTTAGTAAAATTCATGGATTTTTTTTTAAAGATTTTATTTATTTATTTGACAGACAGAGATTTACAAGTAGGCAGAGAGGCAGGTAGAGAGAGAGGAGGAAGCAGGCTCCCTGCTGAGCATGGAGCCCGATGCAGGCCTCAATCCCAGGACCTTGAGATCATGACCTGAGCCGAAGACAGAGGCTTTAACCCACTGAGCCACCCAGGCCCCCAAATTCATGGAATTTTATTGTCGTACTTGTTACATTCTAACTTCAAAAGGTAGAAAAGCCTCCTAAATACTCTATTTTTCCTTTACAGCCATTATTATATTTTTTCTCTGTCTTTCAACGTCCTGATCCATCCAGTGTCTACGAAGTAGTAGGTTTCATCCCTCTTCCACACTTGACCCTTAAACAGGACTTCTTTTTATGGGCCTTCAATTTTTCAAGACTTTATAATATCCCCTTTAACTCTGTTATACTTATTTGTCACATAAGCCCTATTCATTATGTTTCAGAAACATACCAAAAATTAACATATTTATTGGGCACAAACTATAAACAAGGGGCTGTTCAACCTCCTCTTCTCAGTGAAGCACACATGGGCTTACCCCTGAGAATCTTATAGTTTGTTTGGGGAGATACAGGATAAGCACACAACAAGAATTATTTGAGTTACAATTCAAGACTGCTATAGAACACATGGTGTGATTAATTAGCAAATGATTTTATACAGGCAGCAATTGGAGTAACTTTCAGAAGATCACTGAAGCACATTGCTTCTCTTCTGAACCTTTCCTCAACTAGAATTCTAAGTGGTCTGTTTTCAGATAGCAACATCGCCAAATGTCTGGGTAATTATGATCTTATGACCATTTTAATGCATGTTTATGTCCACCAATTCTGAAAAGCACTTGGTTTCCAGAAGTGCTTTCACTCTGAAGTCATGTGTTATATTGCATAAGCTTTCCCAGAGCTTAGCCCTTCCTTATATTGCCTCACCAAGTCCAATTCAGGACCCTGGACACAATTTTTTTTCATATCCCTTGTACGCAAGATGTGTAGTCACATACATTAAAGACGGCTCTCAAAAATTGAAAATTTAATAAAATTAAATGATGGCAATGTATCTTGTCAGTAATAGCATGGAACAATTTGGTGACCCATTTATGTTCCAAATAGAATTAAAAGTAGCAAATCCTCCTCACGAGAGCTGAGTCTTACTGATAAAGGAGGATTCATTAAGAATTATTTAACCATGCTCATAATGGGAGCCATGCAGTGGTACAGCTTAAGAGAAAATGGTTTTAACAGAGCAGCTAGCATCTTAAAGAAAAAAAGAAAGAAAGAAAGAATGAAGAAGGAGCTACACTTCAGTGAGATGTTCAGGAAACCAGCTAGAATTTCAATAGCACTTTTCTGAATAGGAATCGGTGGTCTCTCACACTGGTGTTTACCCCACCGTTTAGGCATGAAAGCCACCTTTCTGAGGTAGCCATGTGAAGGAGAAATAGAGATGGCAGAAGCCAGGCAGAGCACAAAGGAGCAACAGGAAACCCTTTAACTAAAGAATAAAAACACTCAATTGACTGGCTAAAAGAGGGAGGAGTGTCAGGCAAGTAGAAAGGGCAGGAGATACAGGGCTGCATGGTGAAAATAGTCAAATGATTTCCCGCCACCTCAGATAGACCTTGTTCCTTCATCCCTCTTGGGATTTATTTATATATAGATATATATAGATATGTGTGTGTGTATATATATACATACATACACACACTTACACACATTACATATTTGTAAATATACATTTATATCTATAGATCTATGTTTATATCTTTACTCATTTACCAGTTACCATTTCCAGTGTTCTTACTACTTTGTATAGATTTATATCTCCTTTGGTTAGTTTTTACCCCCTCTGTGAAGGACTTCTTTAACATTTTTGTAGTGCTGGTTGGTTGCTGATAAATTCTTTCAACTTTTAATGTGATCTTCATTTTTGAAGTATATATTCTTTTTCTCTTCTGGCTGCTTTAAAATTTTCTCTTTATCAATAGTTTTGAGCAATATGATTACGATGTGCCTTAGTATGGTTTACTTCAGTTATCCTTTTCTTAGGGCTCATTGAGATTCTCAGATTGGTAGGTGTACAGTTCTCAACAAATTTGGAAAGATTTTGGCCATTATCTCTTGATTATTTTTTTTCCTTCCCATCTCTCTCCTTTTTTCTTTCTTTCTTTCTTTCTTTCTTTCTTTCTTTCTTTCTTTCTTCCTTCCTTCCTTCCTTCCTTCCTTCCTTCCTTTCTTTCTTTCTTTTTCTTTCTTTCCTTTCTTTCTTTTCTTTCTTTCTTTCTTTCTTTCTCTCTCCCTCTCTCTCTCTCTCTCTCTCTCTCTCTCCCTCTCCCTCTCTCTCTCTTCTCCTCTTCTACTCTTTTGGCAGGGAGAACTCTCATTATATGTTTATAAAGCCACGTGATGTCCCACAGCATGCATGCTTGCTCTCTCTAAATATATATTTTCTGACAGGGGACACATGTTCTTTATTGCTTATATTGCGTATTCAAACAAACATGATAAACCCCATTTTTAATTAATTAATTAATTTATTTATTTATTTATTTATTTAGAGAGGGAGAGTGAGGGGGGAAGAGCAGAGGGAGAGGGACAGAGAGAATCTTAAGAAGGCTCCACACCTAGCATAGGAATGGGGGGCTCAGTCTCACAGCCCTGAAATCATGACCTGAGCTGAAATCAAGAGTTGGATGCTTAACTGACTGAGCAACCAGGTACCCAAATAAACCCCATTTTTAAAATGTAAGTTATATAAAAGCCTCTGTGCAGATTTCATATTATTTTTAAATCCCCGTTGGCTAATGAAAGTATTTCTAGTATAAAACTGGCACTTTCTAGAAATCCACATTATTAGTTTTTTGCGTGTAGGATACCTGAAACCTTTATATTATATCTTACCTACTGGTACAATTGAATAGTCCCAAATCAAATGCTTATATCTGAATAATAATTATAACCTATTTTTACATTGCAAAACCCTTGTCCATTTCAGACACGGTAGTTAACATTGGTAAGAGTTTGTTTCAGTCACTTTTAATACCTTTCATTCCTCTGCTTATCTTTTAAGTATGTGGAGTACAGTTATAAGAACTGTTTTAATGTCTTTGTCTGATAATCCCAATATCTATGTCAGTTTGTAGTCAATTTCGATTGATTGATTGTTCTCCTCATCATGGATAACATTTCCCAATTGCTGATACTGTAAATTTTACCTGATTAGATGCTGGAAATTTTTGTAATCTTACCAATATTTTTTTTGCTTTGTTCCAGGATGCACTTAAATTATCCAGGAACAGTTTGATGCTTTCAGGTTTGATTCTTCTATCATTTGTTGAGGCGGGGCTAGAGGAGTGCTCAGTCTAGACCTAATTATTTCCCAATTTTGTGGCAAGAACTTCTTGACTGTACTACCCAATGGCCATAAATTACAGGGTTTCTTTTTTTTTTTTCAGTCTGTCTAATGGGAATAGCAGTCTTCCCAGACATGGCTAAATGCTGGCACAATTTCCTCTAATTCTTTCCGTTGATTTTTACCCTAGTCTCAAATATTCTCCTCATGTAGTTATACTTATTAGTACTCTGCTAATTACTTGAAAGTAACTTTCCATAAATCTTTAGCATTCTCCCTCTGCATAATCTTTCCTCTCTGGTACTCTGTCCTGTTAGTTCTAGTTGCCCTTGTCTCCCTGGGATATTTGGCTCCATCTCCTCAAGTGGGAAAGTGCACCGGACTCTGCCTGGATGCCCTATAGACTAGAAATGCTCGTGGGGAAATCTGATGCCTCACTTTGTGTCCTATCTCTCAGAGATAACTCTCCTTTGCTACTTGAATGTTCTGTGTCTTGAAAATTGTTTTTTAATATGTTTTGTCACTTTTTTATTCATAGCTTCTGAAAAGAGGTCAAATATAGCTCTGTTACTCCATTTTGGACAGAAGCAGAAGTCTAAAACTATTAGCACTGATATTGAAACAACCCAGAAAAGAGCTTGGGGTGGGGGGTGTTGGCTGGGAGATTGAAACTTCAGAGGGAAGAGCTAAACTAAGTTGTTTATGAAATCTTTGCATTCGTAAAGATGAGAGGATCTGAGATGAGAAAGTTCTGATGCAAGTATTATGATTTATATCAAGACCTATTGTTTACCATATGAGGCCTCAACTTCTTTATCTCACATGAATTCCTTCCCACATTTTATACCTTGACATTACAATGAAGAGTAGCAAGGCTGCACTGGTGTAGGTAAATTAATAACATACAATGAAGAGTAGCAAGGCTGCACTGGTGTAGGTAAATTAATAACATACCTGCTTTATTGAGTCTGCCAACAAATGAGTGGCAAGATTGATAATGAATAAATGCTGTATGAAATATTTAGAATTTTTTATTACATATTTCAGTTACTTTGCTGGATGTTCTCTATTTTCCGCTCTGGACTTAGAAGCTGCTCTTCTCACTCTCCTTGGTGTTCAGGGAAGTTAACCTCTACTGAATGGATCAACTGCTGTCTTATCCTCTGGCTTCTGGTTGGTTTGGAGCCATGGGAAGAACCAGCAGAAGACCAAGGAGAGAGATGAATTGGAGTATTTATTCCCAATAAATTGGGAATTGGTTTTTGCAAGGCCACTGGTACATAGTAGCTGCAGTCCTTACAAATGGTGCCTAGCTCATGTCCAGTGTACCACTGCTCTAAGAACAGTGTAGCTCTTGCTCCCTCAGCTTGTGCTTTCAGTTTAGGCCTCGTACTGGCTACTGTTGCTACCTGCAGGGAGCATCACTATCTTGTCATTCTTACCTAATTCTTCCAAGACTTTTAAAAATGGTCTTTAAAATCTCGTCAGTTACCCTTCTGTGTTATATGATTTGTTTTCTTGAAGGGACCTGGACTAGAACAGGTAGGAAATAATTTTTTTTATTTTGATCTCTCTGTTTGCCAGGTCTGGGGTCAATCAGTAAATATATTTCAAAATGGATGATGAAAATAATGGGATTCTAAAAATAAATAATAGTGCTATACTAGTATAAAAGCTTGATTTTAACACTATACTTGCATAAGATGTTATTATTGGGGAAAATGGAGAGAAGCTACATAGGAACTCTACTATTTTTGAAATATTAAATTTTTCAAAATAAAACTATTGATATAAAAATTTTAAAAGTAATAAAAATATATATACCATCTTTTCACATGTGATTATATTAAAAATTCTCATATTTTAAAAGAAATAACAAGTAGATCTGTTGCTGCTACTTGATACTTATGAATAGAATTTACCATTCCTACAGGCTAGTTTGATCAGCCTAGAAGAGATTCTAAAAGTAAATTCAATACTTCTTTCATAACTAAAATCTTTGATTTAGAAATTTATTCATTTAGAAAATGTGACTGTATGTATTTTCTCCTGTCTTCGTTACATTCATATATGATTTTCTTTCTTCCTCTTTTTTTTTTAAATCTCATGGCCCTATTTCTTTTTTGTTTATATTTTATAGCATAGAAAGAACCTGTCTCTCTATCCATATATCTCCTTGCCATCCTTCAAGGATTAACTAAATGACCACCTTCAATAAGTTTTCTGGACCAGAACATCACACATCTGCTATTTCAATGGATACAGTTTAGGTTAGAATCATATATAGCCAAAAAGAATCATCTACTTTATGCATGTGTTTTGTAGACAGCATAAGGCTATTGAGGAAAAATATTATGCCTTTTAGTTCTTTTGTAGAACATCTCTGGGCTTCTGTTGAAGTGAATTCAATTCAATTTCTGAATAGAGTATATGCCTGGGCAGAGTTACAAACCCAGATTCGTATTTCTATTCTTCCACTAAATAACTGTATGATCTTGGGTAACTCATTTTCAGGCTTTTCTATAAGATGAATGCATTAAATCAGATTATTTCCAAGGTCTCTTTTAGTTCTGCAGTGGCACAGTTTTCACTGTAAATATAAGGTGGTAACAGAGAAGTAGAATCATATGGCATCCTTTATATATTGAACTCCCCTTTCCCTGAAATCCTCAAAGAATATTCATCAGTCTACTCTAAGCTGAAAGGCCATGGTTTTGATCTTGAATATTTAGAATTTTATTATGGATAAATAGCCCCAAACTGGTAAGCTTATTTGAAACTCTGGAAACCACTAGTAGCTAAACCTCTCGGGTTTGCAAAATTGGGCAGTAAATTGTATGACAAGGGGTTTTCTCCTGAGATTTCCTGTGTTTGCTGCTTCTGGCAGGTTGGAATTAGAGTGAGAAAAGCCAGTTTTGTGATACCTTGTTACTGCCGCTCCCAGGTGGAGTTCAGAAGTGTAGACACAATGACAAAGGTGATGAAAACATAATAACAACAAAAGAAGAATTTAATCAAATTTTATCGGCTCTCTAAAAGCTTGCAGGTTTAGCTCCACTGGTGCCTTTATTTATTTGTATATTGCATTTGTAAAATGACTCTCTCCTTGGGGAGGAGAAGGGAGTTATGTAATTACTAGTTGAAAATGACTAGATCTGTACCAGTGAAGCAAAATATGATCTTGGATTCTAAGTGGAGGCAAAATATAATATTAAAGGGCGATATCATCAGCTTCCTTTTGTAAATATCCTGAAAATCAGATATCAGAACTCTCACCTTTTTTTATCATTCAGTCATGCTCATTCATGTAAATTTGGCTTCGAGTCTCTTGATTCAGTATTTTCTAGCTTCTCTCAGCTAAGCTCACTTTTAACTCCATTCAAGCTCTCATCTTGTCTCTGACCAGCTAAAACTAAATGAATTCCCAAAGATGTGCTCTTATAGTCCAATGGTTAGAACAGGACTTTCTTAATATACTCATTCCTAAGATGATTATGTCTTCATCTGACAAAGCTGAAGATGAGGCTTTCGTACTGGTCCTTATTACTATGCACTGAAACGTTTTCTTTTTCTTTTTCCTTCTTCTTCTCCTTCTCCTCCTTCTTCCAGAGCTGATGTCTAGCTGTCAGTCTTATCGCCAAGTCTCTTGGCTATGGGAATATCTTAGCATTACTGGTCTTCAGTTTGCCGTTCTAAATATTGGGGGCACTAGTCCGCTGCCCGTGTGCTCTGTGTACCCGGGAAGTCTTCCCTGCCACTTACATCTGTATCACCTAATGCATAGCATAGCTGCCAAATTCATCCTTAGTTCTTTTCCTTTCTTGGGTGATAGGTTTTGTTCCTGGACTTAACTGATACTCCTTTTCTTCACTGTCTTTTCCATGTTGATTCTTGTGTCCCCTTATGCTTTGGGCCCAAGAAAGAATTTATTATCATCTCCATCCTTCATGCCCCTATTATGGTCCATCCCTGCTGGAAAACCATCTCCTATGGTTTATATCATTTCAGTCATTGCATTTGTTCAAGCACCAATATGTTACTTTGCACTTTTTGTCATGTTTTGTCCTCTGGCTCATGTATGTATGTCTTCCAATCAAAATCAGAAATTCTTGAGGTGTGGGGTTTTCCATCTCTTCAATCATGTGTAGGGTGTTATTATATCTAGCATGCCATTAGTGCTTAGTGAAAAGTCCCAGTGTGACTTTTAGATATGAAATATTTGAATGATTTAATATAGATTATAGATTTTATTTAGAAAATATATGGCTATATATATTTGTCTCCCGTTCAGTTCAACAAATATTTATTGAGTAACTAAGACAGTGTCTTATGCATAGTAAACCTTCAATAAATATCTAGGTAGAATAATGTCCCCAATATTAGTCACTTAATCTGCATTAGCAAAAGGAGCCTTAGCAGAAGAAGAGGGAATAAATAACTTCTTAAAGCATTTTCTAGTTTGTTAATCACAGTTCTGTACATTTGGTTTTTTTATCCAGAACCTCATTTGAAAAGCTGATACCATATTCCATTGCCAAAGTTGGTACTTCATTGAACTTAAGATCATTATCGAAATTAGGGAATAGGGAATGAGCTTTTGTGAGGCTCACCCAGTCTGTTTTCATCCCCCTCTGCCCAGTGAATGGACGTTTCTTGAGTAGATCTTCAGTAAGAGGCTGAATGGATCCAAATTCAGAATGATTTTGTATGCCTCATGATGGAATGGGTAGTGAGGGCATAGTGATTATTTCATCATGTAGAACATGCCCATTAAAAAGTAAGATGTAAAGTAAGACTAAACAGAAGCTCTTAAAGAAGATATACTAATCATCAATAAATACATGAGAAGATATTCAACATCAGTACCATTAGGAAAATTAAAAAACCCACAATGAGACACCACTACACAAATAGTAGGTTAGAAAAAGGAAAACAAACTTGATAACACCAAATACTAGGAAGGATGTAGAACACGAGAGTGAGAATGCAAAATGGTACAGTCAGTTTGGAAGATAATTTCTTACAAAGTTAAGTATACATTTACATATGACTAGACAATCCAACCCTTTAGAAATTTACTCAAGAGAAATGATAGCATATGTTCACACAGCAACCTGTACATGAATGTTTACATAAGCAGCCTTATTCATGATTGTGAAAGACTAGAAATAACACAAATGTCCTTAAACTGATAGATAAATGAACTGAACTGTACTACAATCATACAATGGACTATTACTCATCAACAAAAGGGAACAAGCTGCTGATACATCTAGTATCATGGATGAATCTCAAAGGCACTATGCTAAGTTAAAGAAGCCGAACTCCAAAGGCTGTATAATATCATGGGCATGACATTCTGAAAAGTCAAAATTATAGAAACAAAACAATGTAGTGGTTACCAGTGAAACGATTAGAGAGGAGTTGACTATAAAGGGCAACATGAAAGAATCTTTCTTGTTGATCGAACTACCCACTATCCTAATTGTGGTGGTAGTTTCATGGCTGCGTGTATTTATGAAAACTCAGAAATATATAGCAAAAAGGTTGGGTTTTACTATGTGTATTTTTTTTTAAATATAAGATGACCACTTTGAGTTCTATCACGTAATCAAATGGGAATACATCAGTGAAACCTAACTGACTTTGATATGCTCTTTGGAATTAGAGACAAGTAACCACAAGCTCAAGTACAGCCTCTGAAATCTGGTTTTTAAAAAAATTCTGTTATATCAGAATCTGTTAAATCTGATAACCTTTAAGGAAAAAGAGTTGATATGCAGTTGAAGTCTCTCCAATTTGAGTGTCAAGGCAGGTAACTACTTGGGGATTGGAAGTAAATCAGATCTTTTATTCTCCCAGTATTTCTCACTCTCATAGGAACTTTGAACTTAATTTTTCTAGAAGTGTCACCTCTTCCCTGGATACAGAAGGACTCCTCCATCCTGTTTATATACATATTTACTAGATTGTCTTGCTTCTATAATAACATTGTTAGGTTGATATTATTATCTCCATTTTGTGGATAAAGAAGCTGGATTTCAGGTCAATTTATTGACTTATCAAAGGGGTCCAACACTTAGATGTCATAGACTTACAGAAAATGGAAGTTTAAAAAAAGTAAAAAAAAGTAATGTCCTCATTTTAAAGAACCTGATTCATAGAACTATTCTGTAAAATTAAGTATTGAACACAGTATCATTTTTAAATTTTTATTTATAGCAACAGTGAAGGAAATGATAAAATTTAAACTACTCATAATCACAGAAATCTAATTCTGGTATCATTTTCATTCTTCTTTGTACACCTTGACTCCTTGTCCTCATAATCAATAGCTTTAAATCTTTTACGATATTGTAAATATTCTTTTGTATTTTGCTTTTGTTACTTACCAAGAAATTATTGCATTTGTTTTCAGTGTGGAACAGTTAAGTTCATACTTACTGATAGTCTATAATATTCAAGGCTCCAAGGATACAGTGATAAAAGGCACAGTTCTTATCCACAAAGGGTTTATGGTCTGGTGGGAAAAACGGTGAAGTCATACTCATCATATAGTAGGAAGTGTGCTATGATGGAAGGATTCTCAGTGGCGCTGCATAACCCAGAATAGTGCATAAATACAGTTAGAGGATGTTTCTATTGGGGTGCACAAAAAGAAGCAGTTCAAAAGGGAGATTGAGCAAGTGTGGTCACAGAGCTAGCAAGTAATAGAGTGAATTTTATATCTTTTAATGTTTCATACAATTTAATCAATTTGAAGTAGTATAATATGCTTAGCCCTTTTTTACTGGACATTTACTTATAACCAATTTTAACTGTTATAAATAATGCTGCAATGAATGTTTTTGTACTTATTATAAGCTTTTATCTTATTTTGAATTATCCTCTTAGAATGTATGCCCAAGTGTGGAATTACTGAGAAAGGTGTATATGTATATACACTCATAAATACACACACATTACCCCCACCGCCTGGCTTTTGTTATATAATCCCAAACTGCTTTAGAAAAGGCTTATACCAATTTGCAGTGTCATGAGCAATATATGAGTTTACTGGTTTTGCCAATACTCTGTAGCTTTGTGTAATCTTATACTTCTTTAAATTGTGCTAATCTGATAGTTACAAAGAAGTGGAAGTAATTTCTGGGAAGATGAAATATTTGACTACAAAAATGGATGAGGGAAGGAACACAACACGTTTGGGGCATAGTGATGAGTATGATATAGCAGAAACATTCAAAATGAAGCACTTTAATCATACAAATCATAAAATTTGAGAGCATAATTTTGTAATTTTAAACAAGAAGTAAGCTATGTTGAACTATAGTATTTGAAACAAGAAGTAAGACCAATGTTCTTTAATGGGGTTTAAGATTTATGCTTGGGATCCTGACAAGATCCAGCCTTCAGGAAAGATTCACTCTGGTGTATTTTATTTCCACAGATATTTATGAACATTATATAGCAACCTACTGCTGACCCAAGTCCCTGCTTTTATACATTCATTTATCTCTTGGTAACATGGGCAGTGCTTTCAGATGAGCCACGGACCTAATGGGAGAACTTGGAATGAGATTTTTTCCTAGAGTGAGTCCCACCAAGTCCTTAGTCACTTAGAAGTGTCAGGCAGAAGGGACTCTGACAGGCAGCTCTGTCAATGTGAACAGAGAGTTTTAGATCAAGCCCAAGAACATTACTGTCAAAAATTACAACCTCAGCGTTGACATAAATGTTGACAGCACCATTTTCACTGAGAGTGGTATCAGAGCAGATTATGATTCACAAAGGACGGTCCAACAAGCGATGATTTAGATGAAATGCTCCCAAATAAGTAAAGGGAAAGGAAGGGGAGAAGCAAAATATGAAGACTGCAGGTTACAAAATTTTATTAAGACAGCCATCTTTCCTTCTTGGTAATGAGGGCTTGTCAGGAAGTTCACATTAAGAGAAACGTAATAATGGAAATTCAGACTCTCCTCTGAGTCTGGCCTACCTCCTAATTCAGACCAGTGATTTACACAGTTCTGTGAAATATTTTGAAAGAACGATAATGGTGTCTAATTATAGGGCAGGTGTCCAGTCTTTCCAGGGGAAGCCAAGTGCCTCAGAAGTCAAGACTGTGTAGGAAAGCAAAATGACATTTTGGTAAAAAGAGGCACATGGAGATAGGGACACATTTACTTTTTCCACATACAGGAATACTACTAATTTGCCAAAACTTACCTCAACTTCCTCCAGTAACTCTGCTTAACCCCAGCAACTAATTTCTCTAATACTGTGACATCAGAGCTAGTCTCTTAAACAACATTGCTTAATGTCTTCAGTTGTTTTCAAAACAGCTACTATAAAATGTTTTGACCCCATTTAAATTTTTAATTTTTTTCTACTATTTCTCTCCCACCCATGGCACATGGGTGGGTGAGGAATACATTGAAATATTTGAATTAAGATGAATTGAGTTCTCTTGTGGAAACCAAGAAATACTTGTGAATCATCCTACTTTACTCTAGTGTAAATATGTTTTCTATTCTATTCCCTTCCAGGGAAAAAATCACTTCATATAAATATTTCATACAAAACAAATTATTTGAGAAATTATTGAGCGATTCATAAATTATGTTTCTAAGCCCCTCAGGCAAATTGTCTAAAATGCAAAGTGAAGTTAAATGAATCCAAATCAAAAGATTTCATTTAAATCTCAAAGGCTTACACTTGCTTCTAAATGTCATGGTAAATATTGCAAATGACATTCTGGAAATCATTGTGTTTTTACCTCATAATATCACCACATTATGCTGCATTACAGAGATCACATATTGGTCTTTATCACTAATTTGATATTAAATCTTTGAGTGAAAGGAATGGATTTTGTGCACCATTATTTTTACCAACAACTGAGTAAGTATGTGGTAGCTGGAATATGAGAAATATTTAATACATAATTTGCTAATCAATAAAAAGTTAGGTCGATAAGTCAATGTTTCTTTCTTAAATTCTTTTGGAAGCAGGCACCAACTAAATAAAATAAAATTGGAAAGAAAGGATGCAGGAATGGGAAACTGATAGAGACGCCTACAAAAACATTCTTTATAAAAATAAAATTTTCTGACCTGTAGTCATCACAAAATCAGCTATCAAATGAATGCAGATTTTTTTATATAGGTAATTTTTAGAGAGAAGCAATGGACATGATGACTTTTCATTCTATGACAAAAAATGTTGAGGAGTGAAAAAATTTTCTAAGTACTCTTTCAAACTTAATATGTACCCTTTAAATTAAAAACAAACAAACAAACAGTTTTGGTTGAATTCCTTTTACAAATCGATGTTGGTTCTGCCTAAAAGTCTGTGTGTTTGATTATCTTATTCCAATTAGGAACATGTCTGAACTTCCTCCTGGAATATGCTTTATTGGGAAATATCTTACTCTTTCCAAAAGATCAATTGAGTTTTGTTATAAATTCCATGACATTTATTATATATATTTTCGTTTATAAAATAATGTTTTTCCTATTTTCCTAAAATAGGAAATTTTATTTCCTAAATTTTTATTCCTAAAATAGGAAATAGGAAATTTCCTATTTTCCTAAAAAATGAGATTTAACTACTGAAAAGAATTATAACGTATGGGAAAATATAATGAAATAAAAGTAACCCAAATCTTACTAAAGAATATAATAGCAGTCAACACTTTGCCATATTTCATTACTTAATCTATTACTTAACCATTCTAAGTTAACACTAGTGATTTAAAATCATTCCTCTATTTGGCCCTACTGAGCATGCTCAACACAGTTATGCTCGATGATCTGGTTATATGATTCCACCATAAGAACATTGGGGGAGAAGGGTGGATTGAGAAAGGTAAGGCATGTAGAATGGAAATCTGGGTTAGTAAAGCATCTAGAACAGAACTAAGAATTGTGTCACGGCAATAAGAATAGCAACTAACGTCTATGTGTGTCAGGCCCTCCTCTGAGAGATTTAACTTGATCCTCACAAAAGTTCTCTATGTTAGATACTACTTCCAATCCCATATTACAGTTGAAAAACTGAAGCAAAGGGATTAAGGAAATTTGCGTAAAGTCACAGATAGTATTTGAGAGAACCCAGGGAGTCTGGCTATGTATACAGATACTTCCTTCCAGAAATAAATGTTTATGGTAACATGATTCAAGTAGTTTTGCTGATTAGTATAACCTATTTTGTCTTGATTCAGTGAAATAGAAAAAAGAATTACAAAAAAAAAGGAGGGGCTGGAGTTATCACAATAAAGTAATGAACTTGGTGCGTATCAGTGCAGATTTGAGTGACAGATCAAATTTTGGAAATTCTGACAATTTATAAATAATTTCTCAGGCTATATTCCTTGATTAGAAGTGATAACTTAGATCTTGATAGTCCATGAACCATAACTAACCACAATTATGAATTCACTTTTTTTTTTATTTGCCCCAGGGGTACAGGTCTGTGAATCATCAGGCTTACACATTTCACAGCACTCACCATAGCTCAAACCCTCCCCAATGTCCATAACCCAGCCACCCTATCCCT